>JAJOOR010007405.1:0-37189 GCA_036250505.1 Solanum acaule | reverse complement strand
CCCCCCCCCCCCCCCCCCCCCCCCCCCCCCCCCCCCCCCCCCCCCCCCCCCCCCCCCCCCCCCCCCCCCCCCCCCCCCCCCCCCCCCCCCCATTAAGTGTGAAATCACATCTAGAGGTATAGTTTTTGTTATTTTTACTGTATTTCTAATGTTTGGTATATGTTTTTTTTTTATGTTCAATTTTTGTTATATTTGGTCCATTATAATTTTTTTGTTGTAAATTGTAATTTTTAAGATTTGATGAGACTTTATTAATATTTATGATTTGATATTTCTTTTCACAATTTTCACCAAATTTAGCATATATAATTTATTAAACATTTGACTCTCATTTTTTACTAATGTAAAAGATCAAACCATATAAAACACATTTTTATACGTTTTTCTTTATAATAAAACCTTTTTAAGTTTTATACATAATCAAATGATAGCAACATAAATTAGAACGTAAAAAATATTTGTGCTAACGGACTTTGAAGGTATCAAATCACTTCTTGCAAGCTGTCATGAGACAAACAAGCATTGAAGATTTCCACATGATGATATATAATTATACATCAATTACTCCGTCTCGTTTTATTTGTCAAATTTTGATTTAATATACATATTAAAAAAATATTGATTGGTATAGTGAATTTATCATTTTACATCTATTAATTGATACTATCTCAAATATATTTACTCACTTTCTTCAAAGACATTAACTCAATGTTAATAAATTGAGGGTATAATAGAAAGAAAAAAATTGTCCTTCCTTGATTTGTCAAAAATAACAAGTAAAAAGAGACATTAAATTAGGAAATTTTTGACAAATAAATAGAGAGGGAAAGAATATAATACACAATAGTCATCAAACTAATTAAGGAATGTTTACCTGGGAAGTAACTTTGGCTAATTTGACTCTTTTTTATATATATTTTTGGAAGACTTGACTTTGCCATGCTAACCCTCTTGACTATGAGGATTATCCTTTTTTTTTAAAAAAATATTTTATTTTATGGAAAAGGGCCTAAAATACCTTCAAACTATTGAAAATGATATAAAATTACCCTTTAGCTTTCAAAATACCCTTCACATCTATCTTTAGGCTCCATATTACCCTTATTATTAGCCGTCCTCAATTTAAATCTAATTAATAAATTTATTAATGATGTGACAATCATCTATTGGTCACTTTATAATTAATCTAAACAAATTTAAAAAGTTACTCATTCCCAAATCAAATCATCCTCCCCAATCAATTTGACCCATCAGCCCCATATTAACTGCTAACTTAAGCTTTTTCCATCTCTTTCTCCAAGTGCGGTTTGCTGTTCTGTTATTGGTTCCATTTTTTATTTCTCTTGCTTTTATCATTACATCTCTTTATATTTTCTATTCTCCAAAGCCCTAGTTTCGTTTTCTTGTTTGGTAGTTTCATATTTTGAATATTGTGATTCTTTGTGCTTTTGCTCACTCACTTTCTTATTGCTTTCAATTATAGCTCGGAATTTTGAGATTGTGTACTTATCTAGCTTTGAATGTGAAACAAATATGTATAAATAAAGTCCACAAAGATGAGATTCTTATCTGGAATTTTGTGAATTCAGTGGTTGGAATCAAAGTTGTTGAGTTTACAATTTCAGTCGAATTATTCAAATAACTAATTTCTAATTTATTCCCAAAGACGACATAGCTAGAATTCAATTTCTTATGAGAAAATTATGTTTCTTCCATCAATTTTTCGCCTATTTACGGATACTAATATAGCCAATAGGTCAAATTTTTTTACTCAAGATGCATGGTACATTTATTAGAGAAATGTGATGTTGATTATCCCAAATGGGTCTATGATTCTTCATTTGAGCTGGTCTTCGTTCCAGCTATAGAAACAAAAGTTAATTTGGGGCGGGTTTTATTTGATTTGACTTGAATTGGTGGAATATTTTTAAATTAGTTTAAGTGATTTATGGGTGACCAATAGATGATTGACACGTCATTTAATGAATTTATTAATTGAATTTAAATTGAGGTCTGTTAGAAATAAGGGTAATATGAAGCCCAAAGGTAGATGTGAGGGGTATTTGAGGGCTAATAGGTGGAAGGAGGGTAATTTTGTACAATTTCTAATAGTTTGAGGGCTTTTCTGTTTATTTTATTTGAAAATTAGCATTTGATTATAAAAATTTTAAATTCAATTTGGAAATTAAAAAAAATCTTTAAAATTTAATAGTCTACAATAAGTTGTAATTTTTTGTTATAAATCATTTTATAAATAGAATGAAAAGTTTTAAAAATTATTATTAAATATAGAAAAACAACATTTTTAAAAAATTAACTAAAAAGAAAAAAATGTCACATAAATTAGGACATATGGAATAATTAATTTGTTGCCAACAATTTAAATTCCCACTCTCTCTAGAATTTATTAGGCAGTTTCCATTTATTGGTAAAACAAATTTGTTAAATTGATTTATGTTAAAACTTCAAATTTGTCAACTTGAGGGAAAGAATTCTTGTCATATGCATGTGGACGACAGAGAAGTTAAAGTTTTTGTTAATCTCTTTTTATTTTTCATATGGTGTACGATATCTGTAGTATAGAGTTCAATAAAGTTTAAATTTGTATCGAAAAATTCCATAATGAGGGATAAAACATGTTATAACAAAAGCGACTTCTAACCTAAAAAAATTCGTACTTACAACTTTTAATTAAAATGAAGAAATATTAAGGTCAATTAACTAAATGAATAGGAGGTCAAGAACATGGGGGGACCCAAGAAAGAATTCTTTCTTCTGACCATTTCATTCTTCTTGAGAAATTGAAATAAAGTAGTCCTTCATATTTTGTTGTTGGTTCAAAATAGCACTTTAAGTATTAATTGAGAGCAATTTTAATTTCTTTTAGATATTTATCAAACTTTTGATTGTTCTTCTGACCGTTTCATTCTTCTTTAGAAAATGAAAAAAAAAAATGTCCCTCATATTTTGTGGTTGGTTCAAAATAGCACTTTAATTATCAATTGAGTAATTTTAATCTCTTTCAAATATTTATCAAACTATAATTTTAGATTTAATCGGAACAAGAACAACGGATAAAGAGCAAAAATAATAGAAATTTCATTCAACATTTCAAAAACCGCAATATAAAAAAAATAACAGAAAAGGATAAAAAATACTATGTGAATAGAATAAAAAAGCTAGTTTAAAAATGTTTTTGCTATCAATAATTTTGACCCTTTACCCAAAATAAAACAATGTCAGACAAAAAAATAAATCAATATAAGAGAAATTGCACATCAAAAAGTTGCATCAAACTATTGAAATATACTTAAAAATAACATAAATAATAAAAATTGTACTTTCATTAAATTTGACATTTAGAATTTGATAAATATCTAACAAAACAAAAAGTGCTCATTTTTGACAAACTTAAAGAATCAAAATTGATTAAGTAATACTCAAGGGACTATTTTGAACCAACTACCAAACATAAGGGACAACATTTGTCATTTTCTCCCTCCTTCTTTCTATGTAACTTCCAATCAACAAACATAGTAGGATCAACATAGTATTTTTCATCTTAATTAATTCATAATCTTATATATGTAAGTTTTCTTGAATATTCATTTGTAGTAAAAAGATGGCAGGAGGTGGAGGAGATCAAGAAACAAATTTAGAATTTACACCAACATGGATTGTTGCCTTAGTCTGCACTGTCATAGTTGCTATATCTCTTCTTGTTGAAAGAATTATTCACTATGGTGGCAAGGTAACTCTTACTTGTATGCATCACAAAATTTTCTTGATCTTTGTTATATGTTGGTTCATAATAGTAATTTACCATTAGTACTTCTGATATGTGTCATGTCTCTTTTCTTGATCATCCAAGTTTAAGAACTAAGACTCATAAATTGACTAGTTTTACGCTTATTGTTAGATGGTCACACAACTAATAGTTATTATCTTAGAAAGTTACTTTCTTTGTTGAAGAAAATTTGAATCAAGAATGAAAAGTGATTTTTTGAGATAATAACAATTAGTGGAGTGATCATCTGAGAAATCAAGCTTCTATGTTGCTCAAACTCATCAAAAATGTTGCAGCACCCATTTTTTGGATGATTCAACATGCACCCTTCCATATTTTTGAAGAGTCCGAGTAACATAGATGATATGTATCATGTTTCTTTTCTTGATCAACCAATTCCCCTTAGACAAAGAGTTATTATTATCTGTTGTGGAGTATAACATTTCTAAAGTTTTTCTAAAAGAGCAATCTTTGATGATATGAGTAACAATTGTGATTTTTATGACAGTATTTGCTCAAGAAAAACCAGAAGCCACTCTATGAAGCCTTACAAAAGATCAAAGAAGGTAAAAAATTATAACTTCTGTTTGTGTAATTCTGTTTTCACTTTAAAGATGTCTGATTAGTCCATATTCTGAAAAACATGACGAATTATGCAGAGTTGATGTTGTTGGGATTCATATCACTGTTATTGACAGTGTTGCAAGAGAGAATTCTTAAAATATGTATCCCAAAGCACTTGACTAATCACTGGCTCCCTTGTAAAAAGGATGATGATGTCAATGAAGCTGTCCACTTTCAGACTAATTTCTTCTCTTTAGTTCCGGGAGGAAGGCGTCTTCTTGCTGAATCTGCCAATTCTGGTTATTGTGAGGCTAAGGTATGTCTAAATAAAAGGCAGTCCGGTGGACTACAGCTCCTGTTGTTCACATGTTAGACGAAAATTGGATTGTTTTGTGTGAAAGGGATGGGCCACATTGGGATATATTGCATGTGACATTTAGTTTTACGTTGTATTTCTGCAAGAGAATGTTTTGATCACATAACGACAACTCTTACCGTTGTGCCAAGACTCTCTTCAACTAGACCATTTTACTTTTCTCTCCGTCACCCGAATTGTCAAAATAGCTAACAGAAGGGGAATATAATTGCCAATCAAGATTCATAAACACAGTTTTAGTCCATATGCTGATGAAATTGTGATGTTTTTTTTTTATCATATGCCCTTGTTGATGTGTCATTTCTATATGCTTTCTCTTGTTGGAACTTAACAGGACAAGGCACCATTGCTATCTCTCACAGCATTGCATCATCTCCATACGTTTATCTTTGTGCTGGCTGTTTCACATGTTACTTTCTCAGCTCTTACAATTCTATTTGGAGGTATAAAGGTAAGGCTTTCAGTCATCTTGCTTTAGGTTTCTGAATTCATCATACATCTTAGTTACATCTCCCCTCGTTCGTTTTTCACTTATACACGATGACCTTGCGTTATCTGCACAGATACGTCAATGGAAATCTTGGGAGGATTCTATCCAGAAAGAGGAATATAATCCAGAAGAAGGTATATTACCTAATGACTGTTGTGTCTCATTAGTATACTTCCCTTTGAACTAAATTGGACACAAAAAGTTTGCGTAAGTACAGAGTACTCACAAGTCACGAGTTTAAGTTCTGTGCACCGACAGTAAGTTAAGTTGACCTGAAAATGGTAGTAGAACTGATAGTGTATTCATCAGAATGTAAAACTTTCAACATAGAGTGATCTCTCTTGTTGTCATCCTAATGAGGATATATTGTATCTGCAGTACTTCGATCGAAAGTTACACATGTTCATGATCATGACTTTATCAAGGGCCGGTTTCTAGGATTTGGTAAAAGATCAACTTTATTAAGTTGGCTGGTAAGCGCGGAGATTCTTCCATCTTAATCATCCTTTAAAGCATATTTTCATTTCTATATACATGTGTTGATGTGTATGTGCCTGTATATATATCCAACGGGTTAAATTACACAAATAATGTGAGAAGTATTTACATCGTTAGTGTAATATAAGTAAAATTCTTCAGTATATTACCACTCTGCAACATGATCAAATGTGTATTTCTGCAAGTTGCTTATTACACATTTTGCTTCTACGCATTGTCAATATATTAGGCGCGTCTAACATTTTTCTATTTTGCTCGTGATTCTCAGCATTCCTTCGTCAAGCAATTCTTTGGATCTGTCACAAAATCGGACTATACAACTTTGAGGCTTGGCTTCATTATGGTACATTTATATTGATATACTGGTTTAATCTTTTTTATTTCTCCATGAAGCTCAACTCGTGCTGATTTTTCCGCCCTAGACTCATTGCAAGGGGAATCCAAAGTTAAATTTTCACAAGTATATGACACGCGTGCTTGAAGCTGATTTCAAAAAAGTTGTTGGGATTAGGTGAGTTACACAATGGTTACCAAGTGAACAAAATGGAAAGAAAACAATGAAGCGTGATGTTACTGTTCAAAATTTTTGAAATATTATCTGTATAACATGATATCCCTAACAAGAAAAATTCCTCATTTCTCCTCTTAGAGGTTACTCGTGTGTATACCTCAACGACCACATCTCGTTTTCTTAATGTAACTTATCGACAGGTTCAACATTTCTATCCAAACACGTAACTAGTTCTCTATATAATAAACTTCAGCACTTAAAAAGAGCAGTACTTGATGCTTATCAATTATTTTTAGTCGGAGTCAAACGTGCTCTTAGTTCCTTTTGATTTTCAACTTGCTGAACTTTTACTATTGTTTATGCAGCTGGTATCTTTGGGTATTTGTGGTCTTGTTCCTATTGCTTAATGTTCATGGTGAGCTATATCATTTACTGTTTCATCCCCTTTTCTTGATTTAGCATAACTTCATTTGGTTTTGAGACTAGTTTAAGAGCTTATGTTTTAATTACCATCCCCTCTTTCATTTTCTCCTTCTATCTGTGTTTTGAAGGGGAGCCTTGGAGCAACGTTAAAGTTGTCTCTGTGTGACCTATAAGTCACGGGATAGAGACATAGGTTGTCTTGTATCACACCCCTTGAGGTGTGGTCCTTCCTCGAACTCTGCTAACGTGGGATGCTTTCTACACCAGGCTGTCCTTTTTTACCTGTTTTTTGATTTCTCACTCACTTTCTATTTGCAGGCTGGCACGCATACTTTTGGATAGCATTCGTTCCCTTTGGTGTAAGTAATCAGTACTATTAAGAACTACTAATCTTTGTCAGTACGCCTTTGAGCTATCGAAAATCCTGAAAAATGGTTATATTATTGTGATAATGCAGCTTTTGCTAGCTGTGGGGACTAAACTAGAGCATGTAATAACTCAACTTGCTGGAGAGGTTGCTGCAAAGCATATCGCGGTAGAAGGAGATTTAGTTGTGAAGCCATCAGATGATCATTTCTGGTTTCATAGACCGCGACTAGTCCTTTTCCTCATTCATATCATCCTTTTCCAGAACTCCTTTGAGATTGCATTTTTCTTCTGGATTTGGGTAATCTTTAAAAACATAACATTAAACGCTCAATGTAACAGTTGGTATAAGCTTTTCGATTCACATTTCATTCCATTAGTAATTGAGATTATCGCGTTATGTTCATTGACAGGCTCAATATCGTTTCAACTCCTGCATCATGGGACAAGTTGGTTATATCATCCCTCGACTTGTCATAGGGTAAGTATCCCCCTCCTTTCTCCTCTGGACGAGGAAAATGCTTACTTGCATCTGGTATTTACACCAAACCAAACAATGTAACCATGAGGGTCACAAACACGTCTTGTATTCACTTGCTGCTTACTTTTCACACCTATCTAAGTCCAACATGTCTTACCATTAACGCGTCCACGCCCAATTATGCTATAGTTGAAAAGAGGTTTAGATTTCACATTTATGTGAACACTAAACATGCTATTACATAATCTAACTGAGTTCTTTTGTAGGGTGTTCGTTCAATTCCTTTGCAGTTATAGTACTCTACCACTATATGCAATTGTCACACAGGTGCATCTTTCTTCTACCAACAAAATACTTATCATTTTGGTTTTATAGATTCATTTACTTATAACTTTCTTTCATTTGATGCATGATGAATGCAGATGGGAAGTTCCTTCAAGAAAGAAATATTCGACGAGTATATACAAGACGGACTTGTTGTTTGGGCTAAGAAGGCTAGGAGGAGAGCTGTCAATGGCTCCAACCAAGTAGGACATAAAGAGCCCACTTCTCCTATGGCTGTGCAGCTAGCACAAGTAGAAACACAAGAATCTGCTATGGAAGAGGGCAATGGGGGAGAAATTAGGCACGCGACCGACCAACTCAACTCCAAAGTAAATTAAGCCAACAACCAACATTCCTCAGATATCTCAAAGCTGTTAAGACTGTAGAGAAACTTGTAAAAAGTGAGTTATGCAGTACATATACTTACCTCAGGAAGAAAAAGAATGGTATGAAATTTTTTTGGAGCAAACTCAGTTTGTATTAATGTACTAGATATAAAGGTCAACATATGTTACTTTTTTGTTTTAATTAATGTGATGCAAGTGTAATTTGGAGCAATTCAAAAATTTATATTTTTAAAAAGATTTTTAAGTTATTAATTATTGTAACTTGTGTAATTTTTACATAATATATATTACTCTCTTTTTCTCAATTTATGCTACACAAGCGGAATTTCCAGAGTCACCAAAAAAAAATTAAAATATTTCTTTTAGATATTTTATGATTTATAATATTTTTTATGCATTATTCACATAATATATGTTACTCCCATTATCTTAATTTACGTGGCACAAATAAAAATTTGAGAGTCAACCAAGAAAATAAATTATTTTATATCTTAAATTGTAATTATTTTGATTTATAGTCATTTTTATGTAATTATCAAATATATAACAAATTAAAAAATGAAGACAAATAAATTAACATAGAGAAATTTTCAAAAGTATTGCTTCTACCACTTATTGATATTTAATACTCAATAATAATTAATTTATCATTCCTAAAAATTCGTTAAAATTTTATGAACAAATTATTTTTATTTTAATATTGTGATTTATTGTCCTTTTTATGTAATTATAAAATATATAACAAATTAAAAAATAAAGTAAGACAAATAAATTAACACAAAAAATTTTTCGAAAGTATTGCTTTTAGCCACTTATTAATATTAAAAATAATAATAAATTTATTATTTCTAAAAATTTGTTGAAATTTTATGATCAAAATTATTTTTATTTTATAATCTTGATAAAAGACAATGTTAAATTCTAAGTACATATAAGGAAGAAATAGTGGGGAATGGTCGGGGACGTGACACGTGAGAGAATTAACTTGGTTTGGATTATTGTGTGGTAAAGAGATGACATATGCAAGGGACACTTTGGTCCACACAACTCAAAAAGTATACATAGTTGCTATAGTAAGATTCCCTTAGGTCCAATTATATTGCTTCATTCTAATTGAAATTGACTAAAATAAGTCTTAACAAGGTGTGTGCTTATTCCCATTTATAAGATAGTAGTTGAAGTAGATGTTTCAATGTTTTTTCCCTCTTTTTTAATTCAGTACTATGATTGAATATGGACTAATGTTGTCATAACTTGCTGATATCTTTAGTTCACATATTTTAGAAAAGACTCCTCATCAACTCTCTATCTTTCGAGCCCAGCTCACTGAAGTAAGAATGTATTACTGTAACATTGAACAAAAACATAGAGAGATTAAACCAGAAAACCAATTGTGTATTGTGTGTGTGCATACTGTCTCAGACAAAATCCTCAAAAAGATTAAAAAAAAAAAAAAAAACAAGGTCAAACACAATTTTAAACCTTTAAGCTCCTACTTCCAGACAAATCTGAAATTGGATGAAAAATTAATAAAACCAAATTTAGCTTCAGCATCCACGACATCTGAATCCCACATCTAGGTTCAGCCTCAGCCAATAATAGCAAGGGGAGAGGGGGGAGGGAGACCGGCGTGCATGCACCTCCAAGTTCAAGAAAAGTGATTGTATTTTTAAACATTACATAGGTTTGTTGAAGAAAGAAAAAACAACATTTGAACTATAGTATAACAGAAAATCCATCATAAATTAGTCCCACTTCTACAGCAACGCCATCAGAATCCCATCGTCACATACAGGAATTCAGCAGCAAAATATGTGGAGAAGTAAAGGAATTTATCATTCTTCAGCGGCACTCGCAGCACTTAAGTCCACATTGAGGTCAAGAACCTGAACAAGACAAACAATTGAGTCAACTCAGATAGTTCCTTCAAAGCTCAATATAGTTATTACAAATAATGCCACCTTTTAAATGAAATCTAGCGACTGAAAAGTAGAATAAACTACAAGTCTTCTTTTCTTTGGCCTCCATTACCACCCAACTTCCCCCCTTTACTCCTGGCAGCAGGAAGAGAGTAGCGGTGGAAACAGCAATTGCCTAGGAAAAGTACCTTTTGATGCAATAACGGTACATCTAGAAAAGTACCTTAGATTCACATGCTAGTAACTATGCTTCATATTATACCGGTACAAGCAACGTATACCTACACCTTTACCACACGAATTGGACAAGGGCGCAAGAAGACTAAAACAAAAATATAGAAGCTATGACAAATTAATAGCATCAAATATACCTTTGTGAACTAACCCAAGAAAGCACGCGTAGATCATGATTGAAAAAAAGAAAAAGAAAGAAATCAACATTTTAGTGCGACTTTACTAATTAAGTTATGTTCTCAAGCCCTTTATTTGTGGAATAAAGACCCGCAATCATCAAGAAGGGGGATTTAATGTCAATGTTTATCAAGACTTTTGAAGGACACGGATATTCTGCTGAACTTTCCTAACTCAACTAATTCAACTTTAGTCTCTTTCCTTGATTAAAAGAGTACTAGAAGCAGAG
Source organism: Solanum acaule (assembly GCA_036250505.1). NCBI lineage: Eukaryota > Viridiplantae > Streptophyta > Magnoliopsida > Solanales > Solanaceae > Solanum > Solanum acaule. The sequence goes on along the minus strand of JAJOOR010007405.1, from coordinate 26,463 downwards.
ACTAGAGTTTTTTTTTTTTGATACCCAAAGGTAAAGGAGTTTTCTGGACAGGATAATATGTCCCTTTTCTGAATTTTCAAAATTAGTGTCCACTTCATGAAAATAGACTTCTATTCTTCATCCCATATACTCCTTCCACTAAAGTTATCCTTTTCAGAGAAATATACAGCAAAACACAGAAAACTAAAATGTATACATCAGAAAAAATGGTTAACCCAAGTTAAATTTTGCAAATAACATTTAAATGATAGCAAGACATGCTTCTGAGACAGCACATTGCGAAAAGAAAGTTCAGGCAGTAAACGGCAAAATGTCTAAGCCACTTTTCAGAAGTAAAATATTTTGGAAATTCAAAGTTTTCAAAGTGTGTTGGCAAAAGAGAAGCTATCTGCAATGACAATTAGATCTGTCCTAGTATTCTCTAAAGTACGTAATGGAAAGACCAAAGTCAGGTAAATACTAACTCAATACCTTTCCAGTTATTTTGGTGTACAAATTGAGCACATCATCTACAGTAGACTCAAAGTGAGTTGTGGCATCATAGCTCTGTTCAAAATAGAGAATACAATAAATTTATGTTAGGTTATCTTTCTGAAGTATGATTTTCAAAGTAAAATTTAAGAGAGACTCACAGTTGAAACAAAACAATTGTCCAAGGTGCACTCATTGACAGGTTCAGATCGGTCATAAGTTTCATAGACGATCTCATCCACTGGCCCTAGAAGACTGACGCCCGGCTTCAGTTCATTCTCTGGGTTATCAGTTTCTGCCTCTGTTGAGACAAATGCAATGAATTTCCCCTTTGGAGCAACATTATGAGTGTAAGAACAGCAGAACAGGTACCTGAAGAACCAAATGTTGGGCATAAGGTATGTAAGAAGACTCTAGTTCTTAATTGTTATGAGTTTTTAAAAAGAACAACTCTGAATTGAGTGATAGTGCTGGATCAAGCATTTTAAGGAAAACACCCAATCTTCAGGACCCACTCAAAAATTAATCAACGAGGCTAAAATCTCCAAATAATATATCGGTCCAATTGGCATATACTCCATAAAAAAGTTTTACCGACCGCCCATTTAAATGACCGAAACACAGCTTGAACTGTCCAAAAACAAATTTTAAGTGCCATAACAACACCCACCAGCCCACAAACAGAAGCAGAGAATAGTGTAAAGAGCTACAAAAAAAAAGGTCCCCATGGCCTTTTCTGCCTACAAGTGAATCTTGATGATAGGGTACGTATTGAGAAGCATGTACAATACAACCAAAAAACCCAATATAATCCACAGGTGGGAGTGTACAATAACATGAACAAACCAGAAAGACATGAGAGGAAGGGGCAATATTTGAAAATGCGAGACTCTGCAAAAATTAACTAATTAATGAAATATGAAAAGGCAGTCCACATCCATTTCTTAGGGGGCAAAGGAGATCTGTATATTTTAACAAATTGTGGAACTAACGATCTTTTACTAATGAATGTAACCACATTGAACCAGGCTTTCACATGAAATATTTTTCAGTACTCAAGTAAAAATCAAGTTCGACTAATATGCCTGTTTAGTAAATGAATGAGCATGTATTGAAGTAAACTTTATTTGCGAATAGTTTGTTATATTTCCAGCTCAGCCCAGAGAATATAAGTAAAGTTTTTCTATGATACTACAATACTTACATATCTGATTTGCGACCCAACTGCTTCTGAGGTAGGATAATCTGCACAGAGTGAGACTCGCTGGTATTTGGAATTGGGTGGCTCATAATTGCGATAGCTCTTGCAACTTTGCCAACCTTCCTCACCTGCAAATAGCATGTTTTGTGTTTAGTAACTCATCCAGCCAGTTATAAACAGGTCAAGTATCCTCATAACAAGTAGTTTGACTACTTCCACTTGTAAACAAGTGTAATCTAGATTGCTAGGAAACAGGTATATCATGTATCCATGATCTACCCTTACTTATACTCGAAGATCATGCCGGGTATTATAGATCCAGACGCCTATTCAAATTATTGGCAACAGAGCAGTTATCTCAACAGGTAGAAAAACATTTACCTTGGAGGGCAAGTAGGAAGGATCACATACAACTTTCTTGCACTTTGCAGTTTCCCCTTCTGAAGTAACACCACAGACCTTTCCTTCTTCATCAAACTCTACCTGGGATTTGAAGATAGCATCTTCAGAGGACTCAAAATTACATAAATATTTCCTTTTGCAAAAAGGTACAGAGCGGAAATACTACCTTGCATTCAGGTTTATTCAACATGTAGGTCCCACCATACACAGCACTCAATCGAGCAAATGCCTAAATTAGCAAACAGATGTTAACAGTGACAATTATATTAAATAAAAAGAAGTTGGAAAGTACAAAATATTAGCATGAGGGTAAACAAGAAAATGTAGTGAGGAACTCAAGGCAGTACCTGGGGGAGCTCTCCTAATCCATACAAAGGATAAATATATGGTGATCCTCCTTGGAAACGAGCAAGAGACTCAGCATAGAGCTGTCAAATTATAGAGAACAAAAACTTCACATATCCACACAAACCTTAAACAACATTAGCAGGAAATTCAAAAGAAAAATATTGAATTTCACCTTCATTCTCTTCACAGTATCCACTGCTGGTTCATCTAAGTAGCGGTCATCTCTATGCAGTGCCAATGCATGACCAATGAAGTCCACAGTGTTGTCATCAAGACCATATTTACTGTAAAAATATCACATAACCATTAGCAAGAATATAGAGCATATGAATTAATAATGAATTATCAAATAAAAAAAAAACTATCTAATAATCCCCACAAGTCGTGTAAAGCAATCACAAACCAACTGTTACCGAACCACAAATTCGCACTTCATAATATAACCTTCTTCCCTGAAAAGCTTAACAGTAGGGATCATCTTCATTGTCCTAATGGGAGACTGATCATGCTGAAAAGTTTATATTTACATACTCAGTGGAAACATTACACTTCACAAGTTTGTGATCCTTTAAGAAAATCGATTCTCTTTGCTATAAAGAGGGGTAAGCAGTACAAACACAAGTTTATATTTTCTAATACAAAAATCATTTGAGGCAAGCATAGTGCTCAGCAAAGAAGAGAGATTAACTTTGCAGTAAAGAAATGTAACACGACAACAAGCAACATTTCTAGTGCATTTCAATAAATTACTGATGTATTCTTTTCGAGATGCTCTATGATATAGGCACACAAGAAAACTAGACCGGGACTATCTTACATGAAAATGTATTCAAATTATCCTATAGAAACTGAACACTGAATAAAAAGCAAGAGAATCAAGAGCGTACGCAATAAGCTCTCTTGTGGTAACTTTTGTTAGATCCATCCCTTCATGTGTTTTAGGATCACTTTCTTTATAATCTTGAACATAAATAAAGAACTTTCGAGCACGCCGCTTCTCAAAAATGCCCATCAGAGGAGATTTAAGTGCCTCCATGTCAGTAGCTGGCACCTTGTGCACCTATTTCATCAGGTGTCAATATTCCAGGTTAGAACAAAGTTATCCAAAAACCAATTTAACATTCAAAACGACATAATTGTACCAAACATGTAAAGACCACATACATGAAAAACAACTATACCTTTCCTTTGTTATACACAAAGCTGCCATCAACCGCTTTAAAGGATAAATATTTCGTAACATCAGTATGAATAAGCACCCGCACAAGAGCACCATTTGCCATAATAAACTGCTCCCAAAAAGAAAAGATTTAGAACAACACAAACAATGGAAGATTTGTTTCCGTGAAGCAGATATACAAAGTAAAAGGGGAAAACCTTAGGAATCATGTCAACATTGTAATCTCTACTAGAACCCAGTTCAGCGGGAGGTTTATCACTTCCTTTAAACCTCTTCCAAAGCTGAAACATAATAACTCTATCAGACAAATAGGAGAAACAAATAGCACAAATGAATCATGTCCAAAATTTAAGGAAAATTACCTGGACAAGATTGAGGGAAGTTGATTCTCCTCCATAGTAGTCATTTCTGTCCATGTGCAGAACCTATTTCACATGAAATAAGCATTAAGCAATCACCATACAACTAAAATACATATAAAAAAATAATGTTAAGCATATTTCAAATGATATTTGCTTCCCTTGTACCCCCAAAATATTCTTTCCCTTTTTGTTTTTTATTCTAAAATTGAATCGATACATAAACTCAAAGCATTAAAGCCCATAATGACCCAATTTAATTATATGTCATTGGTTTTACGACGGAAAGTTCGTGCACATAATCACATCCAAATAAGTATACCTCCAACTTACACTAGCCTGATAACTCAACTTTAGTACTCATGAACTAGCAAAGCCAAGGTATCTTTTAGAATGATGATGTTATCAAATGTACTCAAATAAATCACCGGTAAATGAAGACAACTAATATACCTTGACAATGAAGATCGATCATTGAAAAAAGGGGTCAAATCAGATGAATATCAATCAAAATTTGCATCAAAATTCTACCATCCAATCCCCATGTAAAGTTGATTATTCTCTTGCATTTTGCTTTTGTAGATACATAAACTCAAAGCATTAAATCCCATAATGACCCAATTTAGTTAATATACCATAGGTTCTACGACAAAAAGCTCGTGGACATAATCACATCCAAATAAGTATATCTCCAAGTTACACTCGCCTGATAACTCAAATTTAGTAATGAACTAACTAAGCCAAGGTAGCTTCATTAGAATGATGGTGTTATCCAATGTACGCAAAGAAATCACCGGCAAATGAAGATCCATCATTGAAAAAAAGAGAGGGTCAAATCAGATGTATATCAATCAAATTTTGCATTAAATTCTATCATACCAATTCCCATGTAAAGTTGATTACTCTCTTGCATTTTGGTTTTGTAGATAAATAAACTCAAAGCATCAAATCCCATAATGACCCATTTAGTTAAATACACCATCTGTTCTAAAACGAAAACCTCGTGCACATAATCCACCCAAATAAGTATATTCCTCCAAGTTACACTCCCCTGATAACTCAAATTTAGTAACTCATCAACTAGTTACGCCAAGGTAGCTTTTTTACAATAATGGTGTCATCAAATGTACTCAAAACAAATCACCAGCAAATGAAGATCGATCATTCCATAAAAAAGGGTCATATCAATCAAATTTTGCATCAGAAGTTTCAGCGTTATCAGATCAGATCCAATTGAGAAGAAAACAAAATGAAATAAGATCGAACAAAAACAAATACCGATCTGGTGAAAAATTGAATACCTTAAGACCATCAACAGATAGAAGACCGCTAAGGATGCATTCCTTGAGACCTGTGCCAAGCACAATCACATCGTATTCTTCATCCATTTTTGGATCAAATCAGAGAAATTGAGGGGGGAAATGGTAGAATTGAATGATTAGGGTTCTGTATTGGTCAAGCTAAATATTAGAAAAGTGGGTAAGAGCTTAATATATTATATTCAAAAAGTTTAATAAAGAAAAAGAATGCATGATGATGGATCAAGGAAAATGATTCTCTATTTCTCAATTTTATTTTATTTTATTTTTTGGAGTATTAAACTTTTTTTTTTATTTTGCTTTATAATTTTATATAATATGTGAAGCTTTTTTGGTATGATCACTATTATACTTGTTAATGATTTAGGTTAATTTATCTTGAATTCTGCCTTTTTTTTATTTCATTTTTCTTGATTTCCATGTATATTTTATCGATTTTTTTTTTTTTAATTTTTCGCATGTGTTATTTATTGATGAATTCTTGTCTATTTCTTTAATTTTATTCTATCAAATTCTTTTTGTGTAAATGCTTAGTTTTTTATATCGAAATTTTAATTATGAATGATCTGAACTTAAGAGTTTGATCACATAAATTATTTGAATATAATAGTAGTGAATTTTTTTTCTTAATAACTTCTTTTTTTTTTGTGCGTCTGTCTTCTTTTTCAAAAATTTAGCTTTTTCAAATTTTTTTCAGCCAGTCTAAGCTTTTTCTCCTTCTTTTATTTTATGTGCTAATGGTGCATTTGCTATTATGTGAATATTTGCTTATGTAGTCTCACCAAAGATTTTTCGTATGACATTTTAATAATCTCTTAATAAAATGGATTCATTTTCATTAGATTTTGGAATTGAAAATCTTACAAGTGTACTATATTTTCATTTGAAATTGGTTCTTTATCCTTATTAAAAAAAATACTTTGATATTATATGTTCTTTTCCAATATGGTAATGAAATTCATCTTTATAACTTAAGCATATAACAATCTTATATTTTTTTAATTCAAAGTTCATCAAAAAAAAAATCTTGGATATTGTAAACAGCGACAAAGCATGAAAAAAAAAACAGATTTGACATCGTGAGTGAATTTCATTTTTTTTGCCTGTAATCTCAATTTTAGGAAAAAGAAATCAATTTATATTTTATAAATATCGTTTATTTCTTTTAATTTTATTTCAAGTGTTTATTTTTTTGCATTATTTTTGAATTGATATGTTCAATTGTAAAATTATTTTCTTTTAGCATTTATGATTGTCTACTTCACTTTATTTTTGTCCATTAATAGTTATGCTCCTAAACACTGAACAAGTTATGTTGCGCAAGACCTTTGAATAAATATGATATTATAGAAGTGTTTGAAAACTGTCATTAATGGTGAGAGATGTACCTATATTTTATTCAAAAGAAATTCAAGCTTTTCAAAAGAATCGAAACATATAAAATTTGCATTTGTTTTAGAGTTTTCACTATTTCATTTGATCCATCTTACTTGTCATGTTTTCTTTGTTTATTCCTTGAGAAAACATTGACTAAAAGAATGAATTTGACTAAATTATTCTTATTTACTCTTTGATTTAAAAAAAAAAATATAGGAGTCTGAAAAGTTATCGGCTACTACGCCGTATGAATTATGTACTAATAGAAAGTATGACTTGAGCATTTTAATGCCTTGAAATTATGTTGCGTTTATTCATAGTAAAAAAATCAATATGAAAAATTAGATTCAAGAGGAAGAAAGTATACCTTTATATGATACTCTAAACAATCTAAAGGTTATGTGTTCATAGGGGAATAAGATAGTGGCATTGCAGCTAAAGTTGAACCACGTTATGTTATATTCATAGAGACTAATTTTCCTAAGCAGAGTAGATAGGTCGAGAGTTATTTCATTATGAAACTACGTCCAAAGAGCTTCTACTACAAATGTTCGGATGAGTTTGAGCGAGTCATTTTAATAATAAATGAATCAGTTTTCATTTTCATATATACACCATCTAAATCGAATCTTATTGATATTATAGGTTCGAGTTGCATAACTTATCAACTGATAAATTAATTATCAATCCCAACCTCAACGAACAGGTCATCCATAAAATTTCCATTATCAACTTGAGATCGAAGAAGAAATGCTTATAGTTATTCCACAAGATGATGAAGAGGCAACAAATATTATTAAAGCCCTGACAGACTCAACTAAAGAAAATGATTAAAATACTGAAAAAGGAGATGAAGCCAATGAAATTCAATCTAGTTTGGAAATTGATTGATATACTTATAGACCGCAAAGCTATTGAAAATAAGTGAACTCTCAAAATCAAGCATAAGGATGATGGTATCATTGAGAGATTTAAAGCTCGTCTAGTAGCTAAAGGGTACAGACAACAGAATAAATTGATTATGAATAAAAAAAATATTTATGGTACGTTTTGTTTCAATATTGACTATGTTAAATTTTGAATTACATCAACTAGATATATAAATTGCATTACTCAATAGAGAACCAGAAGAGGAAATATATATGAAATAACCTATAAATTTTGTGAACAAAGGCAAAGAGCATAAATATACTTAACCTTATTGTGTTTATTTCTTTGACGAGCAGAGGGTCGGCCCTGCTTGATTTTATACTCTCACTTTTGACCAATAAAAATTGTTGTTCAATTGAAAAAATAAAATAATTAGTCATAGCAATCCATTTCCTCATCAATTCACTAATAAAATAACTTTAATTGAAGTTTCAATAAATATCAATTAATAAGACACTAAAAATAATAATCAATTTATCATCATAGGTTCAAAATACAAATAATATTAAATATTTCAATTTAGATTTAAAAATTATATAATGACATATGAATAGTGATTAAGATACTATATCATCCTTGAGTGAAATACGTGGAATTATGACTTCATGACCCACATTTAGTTCACTATTTTAATACTTAATAAATTGATATTTTAAATAATCAAATAAGCTTAAGTCACTTAAACTAGTTACAAACTTGTTACTTGTCTTTTTTCAGGATAGATAACATGTTGTTTATTCTCATTTTCTGACTATTAATTCATGATTTATTATAGGCAAATAGTTACATAAACTTTTCAGGTATTTTGTTACAATAAAAATGTCACGATCCAAAATGGTTCATGAGTGACACCCACACTTAATCTTCTAGGTGGGCAAATCAATGAATCCAACCCCCAACTTATATTTGTTATTCAACTTAGGTGGGAAAACCTATGAATCCAAACCCCAACTTGTATTTGTTATTCAACGTATGAAATAAGACAATAATGCGGAAACTCAAAACTTATTAAAGTGAGAAATATGAATCTACTAGAGTCTATTGCATATCATTCCCAAAACCTGAAAGTCATTACATCAAGGACATTTAATCCCCAATTACTAAGTCTGGAGAATCAAAGACACCGTAATAGATAAATAAAATAGCTTGTGTCCGAAATCTAAGGACATCATGCCATGACCGAGAAAATCCAAAACAAGTTAGAAGGAATAGTTCACCCTGAAATCTGATGTGCTAGAGGCTGGCTAGAGTTGAAGGCGAGCTGAAGTCACTGATACCCTTGTTGCACTCCACAAAATGAAAAGGAAGAAAATATAAGTAGGGGTCAGTACAAGGCAACATGTACTAAGTAGATATCATTGACCAACTCAAAATAGAAACTAATATGCATAAAGTAATAGCATGATATTAACTATAGCACTTAGCAAGTGACAAGCAACAAACAACATGAACAAGTGACAACGGTAATGAAGCAAGTACGTAATTAGTCAACAATATCATGAACATACATGAGGACTCAAGCCTCTACACCACTCTTTTTTGGGAATTGGGTTTGTTGAGATTTGAGTATATTGAGTTATTTTAATATGTTTTTCTTTAATGTTATCGTGTCGTAATATGATACCCGATCCAATAATATCGTGTTGATTCATAGCATCTGATCCAAATATATTTTGCTAGCTTATGGCACCTGATCCAACGATATAGTTAATTCCTCATTCTTTATCATCACTTTCCACTTCATTAATGATATTTCCTAAAGTCTTCTTTATTCAAGGCATCACTTTGATAGAGCAAGTTTAAGATTATGGATTTCATGGTATTAGGATTATAGACCAATCACAACAACATATAAATCATTCAAACCACAACAATTAAGTACATAGAAAACTTCAGAGCATTACTCTATGACTATCAATCACTATTAAGAGTCTCTCTGTCATGCAGAATAAACCAAAACTGTAACACCCCGTATCCTTGTTGACACCCAATTTTGGGCTAACATTTTTTAAAATTCGTAACTTTTAAGTTTTATTTATTTAATGGTTCAAAATATTATTATTTTTATAATTTTAAATAAGTTTATCGATAACTATCCTTATTTATCAAAATTTAGGATTTTTTATTTGTTAATTTTAAAATTGCATTTTTACATGTCATTAGTTACGTTCATTATATTTATTTTAATATTCATTTTATTTGTTACATTTGTTTGATATTTTGCACAGTCTAGAAATTCATTCAAATACATATGTTTTACTTGATCGATAATTTTGGGCCATAATTTCAATCCCACAAATTGAGTCTATTTAATAATTATTTCATATATAAGTTTTGGTTAGGTTAAATAGGGGGTGGTGAAATAAAAATTTGGGTTAACGTATAATTTTCAGATTGGGTAAAGCCATAAAGGTATATTCCTCCCTTAGCCTCCACCACCACTTCACCCGAATTCAACTCCAAACCACCACAAAATCGTCACCCACGCCACCAAAACCCCACCGCCTTTCCGGCGAAGCCCAAACCCCAAAACAGCGAAACCACACCCAAACAATCAGCTCAACACTATCATCAAACCACCAAAACCCCTTTACCCTTCTTCCTCCACCTCTTCTCCGACCAAAACCACCACCAAAAACAACCCAGAAATGACAGCAACCAAAGACACCACCACGAAACACAAAGCTCCGGCGAAAACAACTCCAAGTTCTCACGTGAATCAGTCCCCTTTCCTTTCCCCTTTTACGTTTTCTTCTGTTGTATAGTCTCAATGTCGATGAGCTCCGGTGAACCAGAGGTCTCTCGATGACCCATCAGCTCCAACACGCCACTAACAAGCTCTAAAGCTCCTATTACAATAAAGTTGCAACCAGCGATTGCGAACAGAACCCAGAGGACCTACAGATCTGATCGGATCCTCATTTTTGACAGTCATTGACTTGATCTTTGGTAATCTTTATCTTATTTGACCATCTATGTTGCTATTTTGCACTGTTTGTTTCATCGATTTGCCATGGTATATTGCTTTGCTGAGATTAGAATTTCAATAATATCATATTATATATTGTTTGTTGTTTGTTTTTATTTATTTTTTATTTTCTTTTACTTCTTGTTTTTTTACTGTTGCTAATTTTATTTTATTTAAAAGATAATGTACATTTACATGTTCCGATATAGAGGTAATAAGTTTTGGTTTGCTACTATTTTACATTTGGACCATTATTAATTTTACATATTGAGAGTGGTTTTAAAATGGGTCCCATTGCATTTTGTGTTGCTTTTAAGTATGCTTAATTTTGATTATATATGCATAATTTGTATTCGATAAATTTTGTCCATTCCTATAGTTGTTAATTGTATTATTGCTAGCCTCATATTGTTGTTTTATTATTTTTTATACTTCACTGTTGGGTTGTTTTATTATTATTACTCTACTTGCTTTGCTTTATTAGTGTTAATATCGCATATTTTTATTATTTCTTTGATGACCTTTGTTCTTTGTTTATTTTAGTTTTCGGCTGGTTGTTTCTGTTTAATGCTTGTTTCACTTGGTGTATTCCTAAGGTCCAAGTAGTTTATAATAATTTGCATATGTTTCTGCTACTCAATTTTGTATAACTCCATCTTTTATTACTTTTTTTATCATTTTGTTTCTTCTAGAATCTAGTTGCTTTAAATTTGTACTCATGAATGAATTGTATTACTTTTATTTACGTTGATGTTAAATTTGATTATTGTTATATATCGGCAATCTGCTACTGTTCAATTAAAGTAAAACTTATTATTTTATGTTTCTTTCTTTCCACTTTTATTATTAGTCTGGTTTAAATTGTATGTTAGAAATGGCCAATGAAAAAAATCTTTCCGTCGGTTTTGGAGGCCTCCTCATTTTAAAAGACGGAAATTTTAGTTTAAGTTTATATTCATTATTTGTTAAAATTAGCCGATGAAGAAATTATCGTCAATTTTCAAGGTCTCCCATGTTAATAAGACGGATGTTTATTTTTAAGTTATTGTTTAATTCATTTATTTTTAGTCATATTTATTTAGTACTAATACTTTTACTAAGTGTCTTTACAGGTACCTCGAAGTCGCTTCACATCGAAGCCATTCGAATAAAGTTCGAATACTATATTCATTATTATGTATATTGTTGACGATAGGCAAATACTAGGTCGTTTCTCATATTACTTGTTTGATTTATTACTTGTGTATATTGCATGTCTGTTATATTTGTAGATTATTTTTACCTCCTCAATTTGAAAAAAATGAATTCAATCGGTACCCACAATTGTGGATTTTGAAGGATGTCTAACACCTTTTCTTCGAAATAACTTGAACCCCTTACCTAGAATCTTGATTTCGTAGATCACTTAATGGTTTCCTAGTTTTTTTCTAAAATTAGGTGACGACTCTTTTAAAATTCGTTTATTCTTAAAATTCTTTCAAAATTCAATTAATTAATTATTTTTTGAGTCATCGCGACGTTTCGTCCTATTTGAATAGAGTAGGGATGTAAACAATCCTAGAAAGACCAACCAGCAGACATTTCAAAAGTTGCAGGTTCGTGGTTGGCCACCTGCAACCCCCTCCCAGAACCCTTGAAAAAGTCAAATAAGGGTTGACCTGTGCCAGGACCTACGGACTGTAGGTGGGACCACGGTTCGTGGTTAAGGGCCATGGGTTAGACCCTCAAAATTCAACTCCCAGATGTCGAACTACGGCCGACCAGAATGGATCGTCGGTGACCCCTCGACAACTTTTAATTCAGGGGTCGTTTGGTCTTTTCCATATGTGTTGAACACCTAAACTATGTCGTTTAAACTACGTAGTTTTGGTCAGTTTTCCTAGTAATTTAATTAGAATCTACCCTAAGCGATTCATTCACCAAAATTTAGCAAACTTAGAACGCAGAGATGAGAAAGAGTCGACCAATCCTTCCATGAACGCAGCAAGGTTTCATCAGTTTCAGCCTCGAAATTGAAAGATTTCTTTATGAAATTCGTCACCAGGTATGTGGAATTTCACTAGTGGGTTCCTTTCACCCATTAGGTTCCTAGATTTCAGTTAGAATCTTGATTTCCTAAATATTGCTTAGACCTAGGTTTTTAGAACTTCAGATAATTGTTGTGATTTAGTTGTTAGAATACTCCAAATTAGATTATCATGATTTCGTAACATTGTTGCTTAGTTTATTGCATGAAATTCAGAACCCTAGATGTGTTAATTCGTTTAGTTCATGAATTACAGTTGCTAGGCCAGTTTCTACATATATATACCTGCATCAGTTGCAAATGTTTCATTATCAATACATTAATGTTGCATTTTCAGTTAGCATGTCAGAACAGTGAGTTATCCATTATATTTCAGTTATGTTGCAATGTACATATATTCAGTTAGGATTAGGCTTAACACCAAGTTAGACTAGGGTCAGTCACCCGCATAGTCCCAGAACTACGTGCCCTCATAGATTTGTAAGTCCTCTTTATGGGCATCATATTTAGTGATCACACTAGTCATGCCTCTATACCCTTGGCAAGGTATATTGGGTCCTCTCGATGAGGAATATACATCAAACTTCACATTTAACTCATGTAGTTTTATGTCAGTTATTAGTAGCTCCCACAATAAGATTCTAGTGCTTTTGACCAGGTTCCCAGTTACATTTCAGTATTCAGTTTCAGCATGTTATGTACTTGGTCATTGCATTCAGTTCAGTTCATTTAAGTATATTTTAGTAATTTCAGCATGTTCAGATTATATCATTGCTCAGTATGCTTTATTTCATTTATGTATATATTGTTCAGCTTTATCCTATCCTCCATGCTTAGTACCTTTCAAGTACTGACGCATACTCTGTGCTACATCTTCTTGTGATGTAGGTTCATGTCATCAGCATTCAGATCACGCATAGATCGGTTCCTGATCTCCAGTTCAGTAGTATCAGTGGTGAGTCATCATTCTTCGAGGACAATAGACATGTTCTTTATATTTTAATCTTTCATTTTAGTTTCTGTTTTAATAGAGTTAGTTGAGGGCATGTCCCAACATCTCTAGTCAGTTAGAGGCTTAGTTCAGACATAATACTAGATTCAGTTTTAGTTTTGAGTTTGATCCTTCAGTTGTTATTAAACTCATAGTCTTTTATATATTCAGATTAGTATTGGGTATTTCCCATTTTTAGTTATCACTGTTTAAGCTTTCGCATAGTATATTTATTCAGTAATCTTTTAGTATGCTTATGATATGCCAACTCAGGGTTAGCTTGGGGTCATTTGTAATTCTAGGTCCCGTGTTTACGTCTAGAGGGTAGCCTCGGGGATTGATAATAACCTATTGATTTCACGTATCAGGACACTTCATCCAATATTAAGTGTCTACGATCGTTAGTCAGTAATATAACCCAACTAAATGAGTTGGGGTCGAATCCCACAGGAAGTTGTACACGGTTTATAATCAGGAGCAAAGTACAAATATGCTTAAGTCAATCATAGAAATAGACATTTACGAATAAAAACATAATTCAAATTAGGGGGTGACACAAGTGTCAAATAACAGGGGGTTTGATTGTAATTATCAACTACAATAACAACAAATAACACGAATTAACAAGTAATGGGACGGGTTCTTGAGATGTGATTGGATTATAGGATAAGGTAGCCAAATGGGTAATTGCAATTGTTGGTAAATAGTTGTAAATCAGTGAATAGGCTAGACTTTAGTGGGGATAAACTTTCTCTTGAACAATTTATCTCGAATCAAGTTGGTTTCTCTCGAACACCAACAAGCAGAAATTAAGAACAGTATGTGCTTTAGTCCATTCACTCTCTCGAGCTGAATGTGTGGAAAAGGGTTTAAGATTCACTCTCTCGAGATGAACCTATGACAATCCAATACCCATAGACCATCAATTTAGTAATCTTGGTTTTAAAACATCTCTCTCGAGCAAGCCAAAAACACGAAGATAGAATTGCATTTGCAACTACAATCCATTAAATTACACCACAACTACTGAATGAAATCACTTCTAAATAGCATTTAAACTATCAATTAGCAATACCCATGAGCTAAATCAACCCATAATCACATAATCACATCCGAAGAATTGGGATTTTAGCTACATATCTTAAAAAGATATAAATCATTACCAAATTGTGTTTCCATCAACTAGGTAAGATTAATTTTGTCTTTACAAAGGTCCAAGTTGAAGAATCTCAAAGATCCACTTCCAATTTCTCAAAAATGGAAAACTTCAATTCTTCAAAGCTAAGGAAAAGTTTGTCTCAAAACTCCGAGTTCTAATTCCAAAACTGAAAATATTCTATATTATGAAAAATGATACTAAACTAAACATTCAAAAAATGTATTTATAGTCGCCAAAAATACGTTACGAAGGACCATTCGGTGCAGTAAGTCGGGATCACTGATCAACTCGGCGATCCGCCCTTTGGTCAGTTCCATCGCCTTTTTGATTTGGCCTTCAGCATCCTCAAGTTCGGTAACTTTGGGCGATCTAATCACTGCATCACAGAACCGTTCGGTGACTCACCGACTGCTCCTTTCTCTCGCCGACTTAATTTTCTCCTTCAAGGATTGGTACACTGGAGCTTTAGGCGAGGTAATAGCCACTCGGCGACTCTCCCAATGGATTAGGCGATCAACATGCCTTCTTTTCTTTGTTCTTTTAGCTGCCTTGTTCTTTTTTGCTCGTTAATGTCCATGCTTTGTTCTTTAATCCAAATACCTGAAAATCAAGGATTTTACATCAGTTATTGGCACAAAATAAGTATTTGAGGACACCAAATCTATCCAAATAAAACCCTAAATGAGTCCAAATTGTGGACTCATCAACACCCCCAACTTAAACTTTTGCTTGTTCTCAAGTAAAACTCCAAGTTCAGCAGTTCAAAAAGGATGTCTCAAACAGTGCTACACAAGATTCAATCATGAATGCACACATAATGACTCAATTTACTCATGCAAGGATCAATTGTGCACTCAAAGATTCAAGTTGTGACTCACCATTACCAAAGATTCTCAAGCTCACAATACTTGCTTCAAATGCAAGTTCAAGCTCAACAAAGGTACTCAAATGCCCTCACACAAAGAATGATTTCATATTCACACACAATGGTTCAACAATTTATAGCTTCGAAATCACAATCAACACTCACACTCACAAAGATGAACACAATGCATGATTTCACCCATATGTTTGCCCTTATTTTCTAATCAACACATGTTTCAGCTCACTCAAGATAAAAAAATGTTTTTTCAAGGCTTGTAACGGGGCTGAGTGTAAAGGTATGATCATTTAGGCTCAATGGTTGTAATTCTCATGAAATGTGGTATGAATAACTCTTTTTTCCCTTTACTTCATCATTTTTTTTACCCATGCTCAAAAGTCACCCCATTATTTACTTTCCATGGACTGTTGGACACCCCATTTCTTTTTGCATTTTCACAACTTTATTCCACAACTTTTTCATTCTTCTCTTCTTTTTCTCTCTTTTTTTTATATAGAGGGGTTCCATCTTTTTCAAAGCCATGGGTCAAAGGGGATTTCTTCGCATTTCTTGATTTACTTTCTCTTTTCACCACACCCCCAACTTAGGCTTTTAGCCTAAGTTGGCTATTCAAGCAAACCACAAATCATGAGGATTATGGGTAATAGGATAAAGAAAGGTCACAATTTCATCAAATTTCTTCCAAGGAAAGGGTTAAGGCTCAAAGGTGTTCATGCGAAGTTCACACACTCACAAGGTAGGCCACAAAAGAGGCATAATGTCAAATTGTTTCACACTCTTCAAAGTCGCCTAAGATCATCTCAAGAGCTTGCATCACTTAGTCAACCGAACCAACGGGGCAAATTCTAGGTGTCATCACACATGGTTCACGGTAAGCTCATCACACAAGGCATTGACACTAATGTCAAACAAGACTCCACACTTTCGCTATTGTGCAATGTTCATTACAAGAGACTGAATTTGATAATTGGCTAGTCACAACGAGATGCAAAAAGTTCACATATTGCCTATGCAACTTCATTTGGCCTTATTGTAGCAACACATTCATTTATGTTCGATTATAAGCACTATTCAAGTCACCGATATTGATCAAGACCAATACTCAAATTTGCAAGAGAACAACCACATTCAAACACAAACAAGACGTGGCACATAAAAAATTTACGAAAGGATCCAAAATTCATTTACAATTAAAACAGGGAGCCACAAGCTCAATCATCCACAACAACAGTGCTAAACACAATTTATAGCACAAAAACCCAAATATATAGACAGAACAATAGTCACAAAAGGTAGGCTTCATCCCACCACAAACAAAAGTTATTTGTCCTCAAATGCAAGCAATAAAGTATCCAAAAGTCAATAAAAATAAGACAGAGAGGGAGGTAAAGAAAGAAACTGTCTAAACAGTCGCTCCATCTGTCGGAGCATCAGTGCCCGGTGTAGTACTCTGAACCTGGGCATCAGTGCCCAGAGTCGCCTAAAAAATATCAGCTTCACTAGACCCACCCATGGTGTTTCTCAAAGAGGTCTGGCGCGCAGTCTCGAACATGGCATCCTTAAGGTCAACCAGATCATCATAAACCTCAGCATCACGCACCTCTATCTGCTCCTCATTGGTCTCCGCCTCCAACTCATTAGCTGCCATATCATCCCGATGTACATCTCCAGTGGTGGCCGGAGGAACCTCAGAAGTCTCTGGAGCATCCACATCATCAACTGCCTCAAGTAGGGAAGTGAAGTCAGTAGACTTCAAGTAGTCCATGTCCTTCCTCAGATCCGCAACCTCGGCTTTCAACGCCGTAACCTCAGAAGACTTCCCATGTCTACTCTCACAAGCCGTGACTCTCGCAGTCATATCATCAATAGAAGCCCGAATGGGGGTCAGTGCAGCTAAAATGATAGCCTCAATCATCCATGGCATATCAGCCTCCAATATAGTAGCCCTCACATCAGCCGAGTGGGCTAAGTGTCACATCTTCAGGAGTATGGCCTGAGTGATCTTAGTGGGCTGGGCTGAGGGAGAAGCACTTGGAGCTTGGGAAAAAGAAGTAGGAGCAGATGTACCTAAAGGCTCGGAGGCCGAAGTTCGCAAAGATACCTCTGCAGGTATCGAATCAATGTCCACCTTCGGGGATGTATCCACCGGAGTTACTCTCCTTTTGTCGACCTTGTCCCATGTGTACTCAGCCTCAATACACTGGATGTCAGTAGAGAAAGAAGAAGTAACCTCAATATCTCTCGTATCATCTTGAGGCATTCCAGCACAATAACACAACTCCGTGATCAAGACTGGGAATGGAAGTGAGGTTTGCCTCTGCTTGGTCCTCATGGCCATGTGTTGCTCAATAATAAGCCCCATGTCAATGCTCTTCCTAGAAATAATCGACCTAAGGCAGGCCGCCTTAGGATGACGGAAAACAGACTCATTTTCGGAAGGCATAATAGAGTTGCTAATGAATCCAAACCAATAACGTGCAGCTACACTCAAGTCCCTCTTCTCGATCAAGACTCCTGCCTCTATTCACCTCGGGGTGGTGTCTGAGATGAGGGGTGCTAGCTAGCCCTTGAGCTCATCCAATGATGTTGTAGTGGTAGCCAGGTTGGGGTAGTCAAAGTCATACCCTATCAAGTACAATATTAATGTACTAACTACTGCATCTGGCTTCCTTTCCTCGGACCATGACCGACTTAACGGGTCTAAATTCGATGGCCTTCTTCTTCCCTTTTGGCACCAGCTCTCTGTATATTGTATAGAAATCTCGGACCCATGTAGGTATGTACGGGCCTCAGGGTCTAGTGAGTTGCTCAAAGCAGTGATAGTGAAGAGTGTCCCTCACTGAGGAGTGTTTGCCCTCAAGACCTTCTGTGGAGAGTAGCTTCTCCTCAAGAATTGTTCGCTACTTATCGACTTTCAGTCTGTTAAGTAGTCGTGGATGAGGAACCACTGGTGGAACAGGAGCTACAGAAGGTGCCGAAGTTGGCACTGAATCTGCTGGGGTGGAAGCTGAAAGGACTCTAGCTGAGTCAGGGCGAGATCTAGCATGGATCTCAGCCCTCTGAGACTGTAATGGTTGGTCATCCTCAGGCTCACATGAAGCATCTCGGGAGTCAGCAACCACTCCTTCAGATGTGGACCTCTTGCCTTTGCTATGACCTCCCGTCGGAGGTTCTGTTCTTTTTTTTTTGGAGAATTCGCTCCCCCTTCATTTATCACAATACCCCGTGCTCTTTTGCACGGTAGCATGTCGATGTTTGTCCTTGCCATATCTGCAAAACATCAGGAAAAGTTAGAAGTAATACAAACAAAAGCACAGAAGAAAAGAGTTGCAGAAAGACTCGCCGAACCGGTCGGTGAGTCGCCGAATCTCTTTGGCGAACCAGATTGGGCTCGCCGAAAGTATTGGCTCAAAAAGTTATCACACAAATAGCATATTGGCCATGGGAAGGGCCTTTCGGCGAATCGCCAAGAGCATTCAGTGAGCAAAGACTAGCCCACCAAAAGTTACAGTGCATTTAAGGATTAGGAGCGCAAACAAAGGGCGATCAAAGAAGACCTTCGGCGAGTCGCCTAGTGCACTCGGCCAACTCAGGCATCTCGCCGAAAGTTACAGAACTTTTTTCAAGATAAAGCATGAAATTAAAGGCAATAAGAGGAACTTCGGCGAACCACCAAGTGGTTCGGTGAGCTCGACCTAGCTCGCCAAATGACCCAACGTGCCTATTTTCAACCCAACTTCCCAAATTCAACCCCGCAGCCCCCGAAAACAAAATCAAAGCATGCACTACTACAATTAAGCTAAGACCCATTACACCCATACCCCCGGGATACTCAGACTTCTCCCGGTTTGGCCAAATTTAGCCATTTGACGACTTTTGCCTTTAAAAATGACGTCAAACGCTCTATTATTGGGTAAAATACGTCATTTAGCACAAATGCGGGTTACTTACACTTCACCCGACTAGACCCAACAACATGCAAGCACAACCCCACCATTTTAATCAATTTCAAGCACGACAATTTTGGGAATTGAACAACATATGCATTATAGGCACGATATTCAAATTAACAAAGGCACACACATACACAATTACTATCAGAGAGGCCTAGCACACAATACTAAGACAAAATCAATTACAAATGAGTACAAATTGCTAAAAATGAATTCGGGGTTCGGAAAACCAACCTTAGATGCTGAATAAATACTTTGAAACGCTAGGCGACAAAGTAATCCAACTTTGAACACAAATTCGATGACTAAAATATGTTAAAATACGGGGAATATAGAAAATATTGTGCGGGTGTGAGTTTGGGAAGTTCAAAAGTGAGGGACAGTGAAAGAATTTGAAAGTTCAAAAGTGACGGAAAGTGATAACTTGTTATTGTAAGTAACTTCATTAATGTGTTTTCAGTTTTACATACATAAATAAGATGATCAGTATGTGCCTAAAACTTAGATTCAAAGTTAAAGTAAATAGTTACTAGCATAAATAGACCTGTTATTCTTGTCTTTTAGTTTGAAATTGTGATATTATTGAACTTTAAGTTGAATGGTTATGTTTCCCTTTCTAGCCATGCCAATTGATCAATCTTGGATTGGAAAACCAAGAAACACTTCAGAATATGCAAATGGGGTAAGAAAGTTTCTTGATTTTGCCTTTGAGAATAAGTCTATTGACGGTGATGTAATTAAATGTCCATGTTCGAGATGCGGTTTTAATAAGTGACAAAGAAGAGATGTAGTTCAAGAGAACCTAACTTTAAAGCCTTTTCCAGTAAATTACAAAATTTGATATTCTCATGGTGAAGGCTCAAATACAACTATACCACAAACATTTCAAAGTTCACGGGTCACAACAGAAACTTTGCAGCCTAGTTATCCAATGGAATCCATGATTAATAACGCATTTTGATTCACTGGGAACAATATGAATGAACATGATGTGCCTCTGAATGAAGAAGAAATATTTAATGAAGAGCATATTGAAAAGCCTAATGAAGATTATGCAAAGTTCTATGAATTGATCGAAGATGGCAAGCAACCATTATATGAAGGGTGTATGAAGTATTCCAAATTATCCTTTTTATTCAGATTAATCACAAAAAGTGTTTTTGTCGAGTGACTGATAAAACAATGGGTATGATGCTGGAATTGCTAAAAGATGCCTTTGAAGATGCCAAGATTTCTGTTTCCTTTTATGAGGCCAAAAAAACCATCAACAAATTTGGTCTTAATTATACCAAAATACATGATTGTCCAAATGACTGTATGTTATATTTTGGGGAACACAATGAAGGCTTGCAAGAATGCAAAAGATGCAAGACATCTAGGTGGAAGGATAATAAAAAAAATAACCTGCAAAGATTTTGCGCTACTTCCCATTAAAATCGAGGCTGCAAAGATTGTTCAATTGCTCTAAAACTGTCGAGTCTATGAGATGGCATTCTTTAGGGGGTAACCAAGATGGATTGATGAGGCATCCTAGGGATTCTCAAGCTTGGAAAATATTTAACTTGCTTCATTCTAAATGTGCTTCAGATCCTCGGAATGTTCAGCTTGGTCTAGCTAGTGATGGTTTCAATCCTTTTGGATCGATGTCATCAAATTATAGTATTTGACCAGTGATTCTTATTCCATACAACCGTCCTCCTTGGAAGTGTATGAAACAGTCTTCATTCATTTTGTCCAGGAAAAAAATGCCTGGAAATGACATAGACGTCTACTTACAACCTCTTATCCAAGAGTCGAAGGAATTATGGTATGATGGGGTCCATATATTAGATTCTTGAAAAAATGGAACATTTAAAATGCGAGCAGCTTTAATGTGGACAATTAGTGATTTTCCTGGACTTAATAACTTATCTGGATGGAACACATACACTCAGTTTACTTGCCCCATATGTAACTTTGCTACAGACTCCTACAGGTTGAAGCACAGTAGAAAATGGTGTTTTATGGGTCATCGCCATTTTCTTGAAAGCGGCCATCGATATAGATTGCAACTTCTTTGTTTTAATGGAAAAATCAAGCAACGGGAGTCACCAGATACATTATTAGGATCAGACATGTTGAAACAAATGGAGGGAATTAATGTCAATTTGGTAAAAGCACCCGAGTCAAATAATAAGCGCAAAAGAGAAAGAGAAGCTAGTTGAAAAAATGTTGTTGAATATGAATCGAGACAATAGAGAAAGAGAAGCATAATTTTTAAACTTCCTTATTGGGAATCTAACTTGTCGCGTCATAATATAGATGTTATGCACATTGAGAAGAATGTCTATGAGAATGTGATATATACTTTCTTAGTGATTCTAAAAAATCAAAAAACAATCCTCAAGCTCGAAAGGATCTTAGAAATATGGATATAAGAAAAGAACTTTGGCCAGATGAGAAGGGAAATTATCGTCCATCTTTGTTTACTATTTTAAATTTAAGGAAAAATGGTTTTAAAAAAGATGTATTTTTGTGAACTACGAAGAATATCAAAATGATTGATGGATATGCAAGCAACATTTTGAGATGTATTAACTTGAAACAGCGAAAGCTATTCGGAATGAAGAGTCATGATTTTCAAAAAGTAATGGTACCATTAGGATTTCATTAAAAAACACGATTTACCACAGTAAACTAACATTACTCTTCACATGGAATTTTTTACCTCCGCCGACCTGATCGACATCGTATTACACATATGTTTAGTCTAACAACATACGGTTAGAAGTTCAAAAACCTCCCCTCATAATTATGCAAATGCAGTTTCCATATAGACTGGAGGACAGTTAAAATAGAAACAGTCAAAACAGAGCACTCCAGTACAAAGTTAGTTGAGACAGAAACATCATAGCTGGTTGCACACAGAGTCCTCACAAAGAAAGAGACACCAAAAATGTATACTCTCTGCGAATATATATATATATATATATATGCATATATAAAGTAAATGACACAAAAATAGTATAAGATAAAAAAAAATAGTGTAAATACTCACTCAATGAATGGCATGAATTGCGAACAGTTGAGTGCCACATAACGATGAGCTTGACGTTTTACCATAGGTGACAACTCAAATGTTTCAGCTCCTACTCTTTTACCAACTAGTGGGAACATGCTAGATGAATTTGTCGAGCCTCTACCCTCAAGATAATCATTAACACAGCGTGGCCTATTAATTATTGTCTCGATTCCTTCAAGATATTGAGAGAAAAAAGTAAGAGCTTTTTCTGCTACGTGTCCTTTCACTATGGAACCTTCTGGTTGTGACATGTTTCGCACAAAGGACTTCAAGTGTCCTAAATACCTAATCAAAAGATGAATAATTAGTTAACAAATACAATTTTATATCATTGACTTAAAGAATGAATTCCAATAACAAAAAATAAATTTTATTTACCTTTCCACAGAATACATCCACCGATATTGCACCGGACCCCTAAGTTTTGCTTCAACGACTAGATGACAAGTCAAATGAACCATGATTATAAAGAATGTGAGAGGAAATAATATTTCTAAGTGGTTAATAGTGTGAACATATCGCGACTGGAGCTTGTCAAGATCTGAGAGACTTAAGTTTTTGGCACATAGGTGTCGAAAAAACAAACTCAACTCCATTAGCATAGCAGTCACCTTATCAGGCAAAATCTTACGTATTGCAATTCGTAACAAATGTTGCATGAGAACGTGAAAATCATGACTCTTCATTTTCAATAGCTTTCGCTGTTTCAAGTTAATACATCTCGAAATGTTACTTGCATATCCATCAGGCATTTTGATATTCTTCAGAGTTCGCAAAAATACATCTTTTTTAATATAATTTTTCTTTGTATTTAAAATAGTAAACAAATATGGATGATAATTTCCATTCTCATTTGGCCAAAGTTCTTTTCTTATACCCATTTCTCTAAGATCCTTTCGAGCTTGAGGATTGTCTTTTGATTTTTCAGAATCACTAAGCAAAGTATATATCACAATCTCACAGATATTCTTCTCAATGTGCATAATATCTAGATTATGACGCAACAAGTTAGATTCCCAATAAGGAAGGTTAAAAATATGCTTCGCTTTCTCTATTGTCTCGATTCATATTCAACAACAGTTTTTCCTCTAGCTTCTCTTTCTCTTTTGCGCTTATTATTTGACTTGGGTGCCTTTCTCAAATTGACATTAATGCCCTCCATTTGTTTCAATATGTCTGATCCTGATAATATAACTGGTGACTCTCGTTGCTTGATTTTTCCATTAAAACGAAGACGTTGCAATCTAAATCGATGGCCGCTTTCAAGAAAATGACGATGAAAACACCATTTTCTATTGTGCTTCAATCTGTAGGAGTCTATAGTAAAGTTACATGTGGGGCAAGCAAACTAAGTGTATGTGTTCCATCCAGATAAGTTATCAAGTCCAGAAAAATCACTAATTGTCCATATTAAAGTTGCTCGCATTTTAAATGTTTCATTTTTTCAAGAATCTAATGTATGGACCCCATCATACCATAATTTCTTCAACTCTTAGATAAGAGTTGTAAGTAGACGTCTACTTCATTTCCAGACATTTTTTTTCGTGGAATGATCATTGACAGAATGAATGAAAACTGTTTCATACACTCTCAAGGAGGACGGTTGTATGGAATAAGAATCACTGGCCAAATACTAAAAGTTGATGACATTGCTCCAAAAGGATTGAAACCATCACTAGCTAGGCCGAGTCGAATCAGGATGAAGCAAGTCAAATGTTTTCCAAGCCTGAGAATCCCTAGGATGCCTCATCAATCCATCTTGGTTACCCCCTAAAGAATAACATCTCATAGACTCGACAGTTTTAGAGCACATGAACAATCTTTGCAGTCTCGGTTTTAATGAAAAGTAGCGCAAAATCTTTGCAGGTTACCTTTTTTTTTATTATTCTTCCACCTAGATGTCTTGCATTTTTTGCATTCTTGCAAGCCTTCATCGTGTTCCCCAAAATATAACATACAGTGATTTGGACAATCATGTATTTTGGTATAATTAAGACCAAGTTTGTTGATGATTTTTTTGGCCTCATAAAAGGAAACAGGAATCTTGGCATCTTCAAAGACATCTTTTAACAATTCCAGCATCATACCCATTTCTTTATCAGTCATTTGACACAAACACTTTATGTGATATAATCTGAGTAAAAAAAGGATAATTTGAAATACTTTGTACACCCTTCATATAATGGTTGTCTGCCATCTTTGATCAATTCATAGAACTTTGCATAATCTTCATTAGGCTTTTTCAATATGCTCTTCATTAAATATTTATTCTCCATTCATAGGCACATCAGGTTCATTCATATTGTCCCAGTGAATCAAAATGCGTTATTAATCATGGATTCCATTGGATCACTAGGCTACAAAGTTTTTGTTATGACCCGTGAACTTTGAAATGTTTGTGGTATAGTTGTATTTAAGCCTTCACCATGAAAATATCAAATTTTGTAATTTACTGGCAAAGTCTTTAATGTTAGGTTCTCTTGAACTACACCTCTTCTTTGCCACTTACTAAAACTGCATCTCGAACATGGACATTTAATTACATCACCGTCAATAGACCCATTCTCAAAGGCAAAATCAAGAAACTTTCTTACCCCATTTGCATATTCTGAAGTGTTTTTGTGGTTTGCCAACCCAAGGTTTATCAATTGGCATTGCTAGAAAGGACAACATAACCATTCAACTTAAAGTTCAATAATATCACAATTTCAAAATAAAAGACAAGAATAGCAGGTCTATTTATGCTAGTAATTATTTACCTTAACTTTGAATCTAAGTTTTAGGCACATACTGATCATCTTATTTATGTATGTAAAACTGGAGACACATTAATGAAGTTACTTACAATAACAAGTTATCACTTCTTATAACATATATGAACTAATAATCTGAAAATAAAGTATACTTGACTTTAACATATTATATAGCAGATAAATTGAAAATCAAAGCTAAACTAGAAAGTTTTTGAATAATCAGAAATCCTCTCAAAGCCAAAGATTTACTTATTTACGTCATTACAGGCACAACAAATTATCTCACCTTATCAAAGCCAAAAGTTTACTTATTTACAACATGTCACTTTCTAATAGAAAATGTTACTAAAATAAACAAAATATTGATACAACAGTTTATTATACAAAGAATTTACTCATATAATTTGCATTTTACTAAAGGAATTTTCTATTTGATTTCCAATATGTGAGCAAATGTACTCTTAAGGTAGAAGGGATGCTCTCTTCTTCTTTTTTCCTGTTGAAGCCTTTTTAGCATCAAGAGATTGCGATCAAACCCTTTGTAAGTCAATCCATTGTTTTAGCATAAAAACATGTTGGAAAATGTGCTGACTGATCCACACATGTCCACTAAGATATCATACTTGGTTCAACAACTATGTTTTAAACTTGTGAAGTGCACCTACAACAAATTCCTTGTGCCATTGAACTAAAGTCTGTGCCTTGTGAGTTGGGAATTCTAGATATATTTCAATTAGCCAAACTGAAGGTTCAACTCAATGTAAATCACTTTTACATTTTAAACATTCACTAGAAAACTGTCAAAAGGTACACATAAATAGAGCCCATCAACACCAACTCAACCAAAACAGAAAAAGAAGAAAAATGGGATCAGAAAACAGCAAAATCAATCAATCAACTAGATCAATGTATCAAATTAAATAACTAGATCAATGTAGCGACAATATATTCATAGAGAAGAAAGTTACGTTGATTAGAGATACCTATCAAACGATTTACCGTCACCAGCAGATTTCGATGCCTCGACAACCTATCAAACCACAAACTGAGTTGAACAGAAAAAAAAAAAAAAAAAAAAAAAA
>JAJOOR010007404.1:0-51978 GCA_036250505.1 Solanum acaule | reverse complement strand
ACAAAGGGATCAACCCATAACTTTGCCCATAAGGCCATAATTCTCAACTCATCAATATACCAACAATTCAACATGAATAAGTATATATAATCATAGGAAACATCAATACAATATAATCTAAACATAATTTCACCAATAGTAATCATATTCACAAAGACCCATATCATAGGCCAATTTTTGAGAATTTGGGGATCATGGGTTTTTCTTGAATTCCTTTAAAAATTATCTTAAAAACTTTAATTCCACATTAATTCATCAATAGAATGATTTAGAAAATCATTTGACAAAGAACCCATGGTTAGATTGAAAATTGGGAATTTTGGTCTTCGAATCTCTTTTGAAAATCTTTGATAGAACTTCTTGAATGAGAGGTTATTCAAAAATCAAGAGTTACCATACCTTAATTATTAAAGACCCATTAAATTGAAGAAGAAATCAGTTTAAAACCCATCCTCTAGCTTGAGCTTCATCAAGGTCTTCAATGGAGTTTTTGAGAGAATTTATTTTTGAGAGGGAAGGGTCAATTTGAAGAATGGGGTTTTATTCTAGGCATTTGGGGATTTAACCAACTTAAAATACCCTAAAATAGGTATAATAACTGTTTATAATAATTCCCCAAAGTACCCAAACTACCCTTCACTTAGTTGGACCTTTTAAACAAGTCAAACTTGAGTTCTATTTTCGCAGATTTCGTCGGGAAACAAGTTCGTGATGCGGAGGTGTTCCCGCAAGTTTCTGGAAATTAAATTTCGAGACAGTAGAGTCCGTGAC
The DNA here is from genome assembly GCA_036250505.1 of Solanum acaule. Taxonomy (NCBI): domain Eukaryota; kingdom Viridiplantae; phylum Streptophyta; class Magnoliopsida; order Solanales; family Solanaceae; genus Solanum; species Solanum acaule. The sequence continues at coordinate 51,207 of JAJOOR010007404.1, read as the reverse complement.
GCGGACCAAACCTTTTGGCCATGGGTGGAGCAGGTCCGTGACGCGGACCCACTCCCTTCATGTACAACATCAAGCTGCCTTGGCAGCTTGTTTGGCCAAGGGTTGGGGTCCTCCTCGGGGACCCTTAGGTTTGTCCCGGGGAGTCGTACCTGAACGTTTTGACCCTAAAAACATTTATTAAGACACTAGGGTCACCTCCACTGAATTTAGACTCCAAACAACACATAAAAACATGAACAACATACTAGAACACACCAACACATAAAAGACTAGTTTCCGGACGTCTTGGTCGTCCCTTGAAGTTTGACTTCCAAACTCTTTAAAATTGAATTAAAAGGCTATTCTTCATTATTTTAACAAGTTATTAATGCATAAAACTCATGTGAGGCTCTACTTTATCCTATTTTATTTTGAGGGGTGTTACAAATGATGACTGATTTCACGTATCAGGGCACTTCTTCCAATACTAAGTGCCAAAGATCGTTAGTCAGTAATATAACCACAATGCTTGCTTCAAATGCAAGCTCAAGCTCAACAAAGGTACTAAAATGCCCTCACAACAAAAATGATTCCACATTCACACAAAATACTTCAGAAATTTTAAGTCCTGGAATCACATACAACTCTCACACTCAAAAAGATGAACACATGCATGCCTCCACCCATAGGCTTGCCCTTATTTTCCAATCAACATTTGTTTCAGCTCACTAAAGAAAAAGAAGGTATTTCTAAGGCTTGTAACGGGGCTGAGTGTAAAGGTAAGGTCATTTAGGCTTATTGGCTTCTACCTTCATGAAGTATGGCCTGAAAATCACTTTTTCTCCTTCTCTTTCACATTCAAACATGGTCATAATCCACCCCATTATTCAGTTAAACATGAATCACTAGATATCCCATTTATCACTATTTTCACACACTTTATTTCACAATTTTTTGCTCTTTTTCAATCTTTTTCTTTTCTTTCTTCTTTTTCTCTTATTTTTTTACAATGAGGGGTTCCATCTATTTCAAAACAATCCATCAAAGGGGGAATCTTCACATTTCTTGACTTTCCTTCTTTTTCACCACACCACCAACTTAGGATTTTAACCTAAGCTGGCTATTCAAACATACCAATACTTCAGGAAGGTTATGGGTGATGGGACAAAGAGGTCAAAGTTGTTCAAGTTTCTTCCAAGAAAAGGATAGGCTCAAAACATGCAAAGAAAGGTTCTCACATCTCACAAGGTTGGCCACAAAGAGGTATATAGTAAAACTGGCTCAATCTTCAAAATTTTAGACTAAAATCGTTTCAATTGCTCACTTAACTCAATCAATGGGAACAACGAGGAAAATTCTAGGTGTCATCAAGCAAAATGTTAAAAAACAACCTCACCACACAAGGCATTGGTATAATTATCAAACAAGACTCCATACTTTTGAGCTAGCGTGCAATGTTCATCACAAGAGATTTAATCGACACTCGACTAGTCACAATAATATGCTCAAAGTTCAAATATTGCCTATGTCACTTAGTTTGCCTCATTGTAGCCGCACATTTATTTAGTTTAATTAAGCGCACTATTCAAGTCATTGGTATTGACCACAATCGAAACTCAAATTTGCACAAGAAAAGCCACAATCCCAAATGCAAGAGGTGGCAATTTTTTTAAATTTGGTTCAAAAACCATTTTCTATCAAAACAATGGGCCACAACATAATTCAATAACCAAAAAATCTACAAAAATCAATAGGCTCCAATATTCAAATCACAAAAATATAATATTCACCAAAACAACCCACAGCAGGGGTAGGTAAGGAAATACCTTACCCCACCAACAAAAAATATAGTTGCCCTCAAATGTAACTAAAACACAAAAATAGTATATAAAGTAACAAAGAGGGAGGGGAAAGGTCATCTTGCCAGGCTAAGCCTGGTGTAAAGTCTACATGTCCATCGCTCCATTTGTTTAGGCATCAGTGCATGGTATCACATCATTCTTAGCTCCACTGGAGCTCACCATCGAAACATCCTCGAGTGACGCATCTGCCATTTTTTTTAAAAAATATCAGGACAGTCCTTTCGGCAAGCCCGATCTAGCTTGCCAAAGTGACTCGGCGACTCGCCGATTGGTTTGGCAAGTCTTTCTGCAAACTTGTATTCTGCATTTTTCTTGGATTATTTCTAACTCTTTTTAGTCTGTTTTGCAGATATGGCTAGACCCGAAGTACCGGGATGAGACATGTCGCCCTACAAGCGGGCAAAGGGAATCACAATCAATGAGGATGCAGTTGCATCCGAAGCAATGGCAACAAAAGTCCTTACCATAGGTGGGAAGGGAAAAGGAAAGGGCAAGGCGCCCATTGTTGAGTCAATGGAGGTCAGATTCGACAGTGAGAGAGTCTACTCTATCACCTCACCACATCTGAGAGCTAGGGGGAACACAAAGACTCTCAGGATGACACTTCTGAGTCGGAGGATGATCAGCTGCTACAAGCCTAGAGAGCTGAAATGTGCTCCAAGAGCTTGAATGATCTGGCTAAGATCTGGGTACCCTAGTCCCCGACTCCTCCTCCAATTCTAGACCAAGTTGTAATCTTAGCAACAACTGCCTAGGGTCCTCCTCCATGGTCTCTCAACAAACTAAAGGCTGAGGGACTCAGGACTATCATAGAAGAGAAAAGTGTCCTCAAATGCTTAATTTTTGTCTTCAACTGATTATAAATCCTTAATTTTCAGGTATATGGATTGAAGAACAAATCAAGGACACTAACAGGCAAAAGGAACAAAAAAACTGAAGAATTGAAGAAAGGAAATCCTGGTGATCATCAAGAGTATTTGGCGAATTGTCGAGTGGCTAATCCCACTGCCTAAAGTTCTAGCATGCCTTCCCTGAGGGAAGAAACCAAGTCGGTAACAGAAAGGATCAGTCGGCGAATCACCGAGTTTATACTTTAGTATCTACATTATTTTGGAATGATTGAAGGAGTTTTCCTGGAGTTTTTCCTTAGGTTTTAAGGATTGAAGTATTTCACTTTTGAGAATTTTGAAGTAGGTCTTTAAGATTCATCAAATTGGACCATTGTAAAGACGAAATCACTCTTACCCAGTTGATGGATAATCAATTTGGTAACTATTTTTACCTTTTTATGATGTCTAGCTAAAACCCCAAATTCTTGGGGTGTGATCATGTGATTATGGGTTGTATTAGTTTATGGGAATTGCTAATGGTTAGTTTAAGTGCTATTTAAAAGTGAGTTTAATCATTAATTGTGGTTTAATTTAAGAATTGTAGTTGCAAATGTAGTTCTATATTTGTGTTCTTGCCTTGCTCGAGAGAGAGGTTTAGAACTAAGGTTATTGATTGATGTTTTGTCAATATTGGGTTGCCTTGGGTTTATCTCAAGAGAGTAAATCCTAAACCCAATCCCACACATTTAGCTCGAGAGAGTCAATTGATTAAGGTGTGGGTTGCTCTTAATTTGCATGCTGGTTGATGTTCGAAAGAAATCACCTTATTCAGGGTAGTTGTTCGAGAGAAAACTACCTCCTTCATAGTTTAGCCTACTCACTAATATTTAGTTATCGACTAACAGTTCCAATTACACATATGCTTGTATTTTCCTATTATCGATCACATCCCAAGAAGCCGTCTCCTTATTGTTAATTCTTAGTGTTTGTGACTTTTTTTAGTTGATACTAAAACCAACAAAAAAACCCATTTGATATTCGTGTCACCCCTTTTACTTTAATATGTCTTTAATTGATAATTTCGATTCCTGTGATTGATTGGACCACATTTCTACTTCCTAATTGAATTTAAGACATGTACCGCTCCCTGTGGGATTGGACCCCAACTCATTTAGTTGGGTTTTATACTGATCTACGATCGTTGACACCTAGAATTGGATGAGGTGTGCTTGAAACGTTAAATCAACATGCAAGACTAACTAAAGGAACAAGATACTAAGATTGAATTTATGCATGAGTAACTGAAAGACTAGAGAGGAACTATTACCTCAAGCTAGAATGGAATCGGAAGGAAAGAGATGACGATACTTGGCCTTCATGGCTGTTTCTACTTCTCAAGTAGCTCCTTCTACGAACTGACTCCTCCACAAAACCTTAACATAAGTGACTTCTTTGTTTCTCAACCTTCGAACCTGATGATCAAGAATTTCAACGGGCACCTCCTCATAAGTTACACTATCCTTCATAGCCACACTATCTAACTGTACTATGGATGCTTGATCACCCACACAATTCTTCAACAAGGAAATGTGAAAAACTGGATGTATTGTTGCTAGTTCTGCTGGCAACTCTAACTCATAGCCACTTTACCAACCCTTTTCATGATCCTGTATGGGCCTACATATCTAGGACTATGCTTCCCTTTCTTGCCAAATCTCATCACCGCCTTCATAGGTGATACTTTCAGAAAAACCCAATCATCGATTTAGAACTCCAAGTCCCTTATCCTTACATCTGCATAGGACTTTTGGCAACTCTGGGCAGTCTTAAATCTATCTCTAATGAGCTGAACTTTTTCCATAGTATCATGAACTGAATCTTGCCCTATCAATGATGTTTCCCCTACTTCAAACCAACCAACTGGAGATCTACATCTACGCCCATACAATGCCTCGTAAGGGGACATCTGAATACTGGAATGGTATCTATTATTGTAGGTGAACTCTATGAGAGGTAGTTCATCATCCCAACTTTCCTTAAAATCGATCATGCAAGATCTCAACATACCCTCTAAGGTCTTAATGGTACACTCTTCCTGACCATCCGTCTGTTGATGAAATGTTGAGCTAAGATTTTCCTGAGTACCAAGACCTTTCTGAAATGACTTCGAGAAATGTTAGGTGAACTGAGGACCTCTATCTGAGATGATAGACAAAGGAACCCCATGCAACCTGACTATCTCATTAATGTAAAGCTTGGCGTAATCCTCCATCGAATTTGTAGTGTTAACAGCCAAAAAGTGAGCGGACTTAGTATCTCTCAAATGGAATCATGTTGTATGCGAGTACGAGGTAAGCTTGTAAAGAAGTCCACGTTGATCACATCCCACTTCCATGTAGGAATGTTAATCTCTTGAGTCATACCTCTTTTGTATGTTCTACCTTCACCTGCTGACAATTAGGGAACTTAGCCACAAAATCTGCTATATCCCTTTTCAAGACATTCCATCAAAAGACTTCCCACAGGTCACGATACCTAGATTGTGGGCATTCGTAAGGATTTGTAGTATCAACCCACCCACCTTAGGAACACATAAACGACCCTGGTAGCGAAGCACACCATCTCCCCCTTGGGAAAAAATCTCAACTTCTTATGATGAATTGCACCCTTCAATTGAAGCAATATAGGATCATTGTCTTGTTTTACAAATAATGTCTCCAAATGTTTAGGTAAAATACTACGGCTTCAAGCTCAAAGTCATGAGTCGAATAGTTCTTCTCATTCACCTTAAGTTTTATTGAAGCATAAGCTATAACCTTACGTCGCTGCATCAACACACAACCTAGGCTGACTCTGGATGTGTCACAATAGATCAAATAACCATCTGAACTCTCTGGTAGAGTCAAAACTAGAGTGGTAGTCATCCTCGTTTTCAGTTATGTGAAGCTCTTCTCACACTCATCTTACCACTGAAACTTAACCTTTTTCTAAGTCAACTTAGTCAATGGAAAACTTATGGATGAAAACCCTTCCACAAATCTTTTGTAATAACCGGCTAAACCCAAGAAACTTCTAATATCCATAGGAGAGGTAGGTCTGGGCCATTGCTTCACTGCCTCTAGTTTTTGAGAATCCATTTGGATTCCTTCGCTTGACACTATATGCCCAAGGAAAGCAACTAGTTGCAACCAAAATTTACATTTGCTGAATTTAGCGAATAACTGGCGATCTTTGAGAGTTTGTAGGACACCTTGAAATGAGTCACATGTTCTTCCTCATTCCTAGAGTTAATGAGGATATCATCAATAAAGATGATAACGAACAAGTCCAAATAATACTTGAACACCATGTTCATTAAATCCATGAAAGTTGCATGAGTATTGGTTAGTCCAAATGACATAACTATAAATTAATAATGACCATACCGAGTTCTTAAGGCTGTTTTCAGGATGTCACTATCTCTGACTCTTAGCTGATGATAATCGGATATAAGGTCTATCTTCGAAAAATTACTATCACCCTGAAGTTTGTTGAATAAGTCATCAATCCTGGGGAAATCGTACTTACTCTTATTATGACTTTGTTCAACTACCGATAGTCAAAACAACTCCTGAGTGAACCATCTTTCTTTTTCACGAACAACACTGGTGCACCAAATGGGGAAATACTGGGTCTGATGAAGCCTTTATCTAAAAGCTTTTTCAACTGGTATTTTCAACTGGTCTTTCAACTCCTTTAGCTCAGCAAGAGCCATTATATAAGGGGGAATTGAAATAGGCTGGGTATCTGGAAGGAGATCAACTCTGAAGTAGATTTCCCTTTCATGAGGAACTCCGGGAAGATCTTCTGGAAAGACTTCAAGAAACTCATTCACTACAGGGACTAACTCAAGAGTTGACGTTTCGGAGCTTGAATCCTTAACCCGAACAAAGTGATAGAGATACTCTTTACAGATCATCTTTCTAGCCTTAAGGTAGAAAACAAATTGACCCATAGGCAATAAGTTACTACCTTTCCACTCTAAGATTGGTTCACTTGTAAACTGAAAACGAACGACCCTAGTTCTACAATCGACTGAGGCATAACAGGAATGTAACCAATCAATGCCTAGAATGATATCAAAGTCTACCATTTCTAACTCTACAAGATCTACTGAGGGGACTTTCTGATAGACTATGACATAGCAATTTTTGTATACCCGTCTAGTTATAACTGGGTCACCAACTGGAGTTAAGACTGAGTAGGGTTCTGAGAGGGTTTCTGGACTAACACTGAAGTTCAGTGTTATATATGGAGTTACAAAGGAAAGAGTAGCCCCTAGCTCTAACAAAGATAAACATCTAAATAAAATACTTACAACATACCTGTAACCACATCAGGAGAATCTTCCTAATCTTGGCGAGCCTAGAGAGCATACAACGTGTTCTACTACTGACCGGCACCTGTACCATATGAAGCACTGTGATGAGTTGAGTGACCTACTTGTGCTGCTGGAGCTGTAGACTGAGCCCTACTATAGTTACCTCTTTGTCCTTGCTTAGAAGAAGGGTAATCTCTCAACATGTGACAAGTCTGACCACAAACAAAGCATCCTTCCTTGCCTACAAGACACTAGCCCGGATGGTTCTTACCACACTTTGGACAAGTTGGGTATGTCTTGTTACCTGAAACACTCTTGTGAGATTTAGAGCTTGATGCCCTACCTTTCTGATCCTGTCGAAATCTAGTAGATAGAGCACTCGCAGATGAAGGTGCTGGAGCTAAAGACCTTTTCTGAAATTGCGAACGATTTCCACCACCGATTTCTGGTGAGATTACTCATAGTTCCATGTTCAAGACTTTTTGTTTTCCTTAACTAGTTCCTTATGCTTATCTCCCTCAACCTACTGAGCATGAGTCATGAGCCTATAGATACTCATATCCTCCAATAACATAGCATTTTTGCACCTTGTCTTCACTAAGTAAGATACTCCAAATAGGAACTTACTCATTTGTGCCTTGGGATCGACAATCATATTTGGAGCATACCTAGAGAGCTGGGTGAACTTAAGTCTGTACTCTTGGACTGACATAGAACCTTGTTTCAAATTCATAAATTGTTGAGCTTTAGCCTCTATCAACTCTCTTGGAAAGAACCTGTCCAGAAAAGCTCCGGTAAAACACTCCTAAGTCACATGAGCTACATTCTCGCCCTTGTATTCTTTCCACTGCATGAACCATATGTGAGCCACATCCTTAAGCTGGTAGGACGCCAACTCTACCCTATCATTTCCAGTCACTTGCATCACTCCAAAGATTTTTCTTACCTCATTAATGAAGTTCTGGGGGTCTTCACCAAGTTGCGACCGTAGAAACTGGGGTGGATTCATCCTAACAAAATTACGGACCCTAGCTTCCACTTATCTACAACTAGCATTTGTAGGAATTGGAACCTGCTTATTGTTCTGGTTGCCTACACTCTAAGCCATGAGCTGAATGGCATTCCAAAACTCTACGTTCGAAACCTTGTGGTGTGGGACTAGAGGACCTGCGTTAGCGTTGGGGGCAATAGTATTCCTTGCGGAAGCTCTACGAAGAGACTTGATCTGAAACGCTTAATGTAGAGTTCAAAAAAAAATCATACTCATGCACGATAAGAATAACAAGAAGTGAAGTTTTTCCTAAGACACTTCGTAGCTTCCTTCTCATAGGTGTGGCACACTTCACACTCATGAAAGGGACTCTACTTAGTGCGTGTTTTCAGACATCCTATGACTCCTAAACCTAATTCTCTCATACCAAGTTTGTAATGCCCCGAGGATCCCCCCCCCTTTACATAAATACGGGACATAGATTACGAGTGACCCCAAAGTAACAATGAGGTTTCATATCATAAGCATACAAGCATTTTCTGAAATGAGAGGTACTGTGCGGAAGCTTAAAACATGAGATAACTAAATGATATGGAATAACCAATCTAAGTCTGAATATATATATATACTAAGTAAGAGTTTGAAATACTGAACTATAACTCAAATACAAAAGTATAATCTGTCTATGTCTGAAATAAGCCTCAAACTGACTAGAGATGTTGGGACATGACCCCAGCTAACTCTAGTAAAACTGAAACTAGAATGAAAGAATAAATATAAAGAACATGTCTATCATCCTCGAAGAATGAGGACTCACCACATATACTGCTGAATACGGATCGAGAAATGATCTACACGTGATCTGAATGCTGAGGACATCATGAAAATATGTAGCACAAAGTATGCGTCAGTACTTGAGAGGTACTGAGCATGTTGGATAGGATAATATTGAACAAGCATATAACTGAACAAAGCATACTGAGCAATAATATAATATGAACTGAATCTAAAGATACTGAGATATACTGAATATGAACTAAACTGAATGCTATAACCAAGTACATAACATGCTGAAACTTAATACTGAAATATACCTAGGAACCTTGTCAATGCACTAGAATTTGACTGTGGGAGCTACTATTAGCCGACATAAAACCACGTGAGCTAAATGTGGAGTCCGATGTATACACCCCATCGAGAGGACACAATATACCTTGCCAAAGGTATACAGGCATGCTAGTGTGATCACTAAAACTGATATCCACAGAGGCAACCAATAAACCTACGGGGGCACATAGTTCTTGGACTATGAGGGTGGCTCATCCTAGTCCAACTCGGTCTAAGCCTACTCCCCACTGGAAATGTTTACAATACAACATAACTAAAATATACTGGATTGCTCAATATTCTGACATGCTAACTAAAAATGCAACATTTGAAAGCTGAGGCAAGTATATCTGTTTATCTATCCTAGCTAGTGTAATTCATGAACTAAACGAATCTACATAACTAGGGTTCTAAGTTTCATGCAAGGAACTAAGCAACAATGTTACAAAAACATGATAATCTGATTTGGAAATACTCTAATAGCTAAATCACAACAATTATCTAAAATTCTAGATACCCTAGGTCTAAGAAATATTTAGAGAATCAAGATTATAACTGAAATCTTGGGACCTAGTGTTGAAAGGAAGCAACTACTGAAATCCCACATACCTACTGACGATATTTACGGAGAACTCTTTCAATTTCAGGGCTTCAATCGGAGAAACCTTGTTGTGTTCTTGGAAGGGTTTTGGTCTACTGTTTCTTCTCCTTTTGCTCTTGTTTGATCGATTTTTGGGGAATAAATTGACTTAGGTAAGTTTTGATTTAGTTATTGACACTATTTCGGTTCAAGTGCCAAACGATCGCGTATAGTGATATAACCCAACCAAGGGTTAGGATCGTTCCCACAGGGAGTGGTTTTGAGAATTAATAGAAAAATAAAATCAAGTTCTAATCAGTCATAGCTATAAACATTATAGAATATAAACATAAGAAATCTAAGGGGTGATGCAAGCATCAATTATCAATGGGGGTTTGTATTAATTACCAACTAAAAAGAGCAAGAATATAAGGAAACAAGATATGGGGACGAAATCCTTGGGATGTGATAGGAATACGAGATAAACTAGACTATCGGTACATGCTTTTGATAGTAAATTGTTGAACATTTGTGACTAGGCTAGACTATAGTGGGGGTAAATTCTCTCTCGAGTAACTTACCCCGAATAAACTCGGTTTCTCTCAAACATCGAGTTGCCGTATTAAACACAGCCTCCGCCTTAGCCCATTCACTCTCTCAAGCTAAATGTGTGGGAGAAGGACTAGGGTTCACTCTCTCGAGCTGAACCCATGTCGACCTAATACCACCGGCTATCAATTTCGTAGTCTTAGTTTTACGACCTCTCTCTCGAGCAAGCCAAAATCACTAAGATGAAATCATATTTGAAAATACAATCCCATTAAGTTCATACACAACAACTAAATGAAATCACATTTAAACAACAAATAAACCATCAACAAGCAAGACCCAACAGATAATTTAACCCATATTCACAAAATCATACCCCAAGAATTGGGGTTTTAGCTAGACATGTAAAAGAGATAAAAATTGATACCAATATCAGTTTCCATCAACTGTGTATGAAGAATTAAGTCTTAAAACACATCAAGAGTGAAGAATCTTTGAGACCCACGTCCAATTTCTTGGAGTTGAAACCCTTTGAATCTTCAAGGTCTTCGAACAAAGTCTCCAAAACCCTCTAAAACTTAAACTCTCTCAAAAACTGTAAAAAGTTAGAATAATAGAAGTGATATGACATTAGAAATTTAAAGAAGTATTTGTAGTGTTTGAAAATTTGTGTTGTGGAGCACCATTCGGCGCAGTTAGTCGGGATTGTCGATATGCTCGGTGATTTACCTTTTCATCAATTTCATCGACTACCTACTTTAGCCTTCAGCCTCTTCACGTTTTGAGTCGTTGAGCGATATTGTACTGCTTCACGGAACTGATCGGCGACGCACCGACTGCTCCATTTCATCGCCAGCTTTACATTTTCCTTCAAGGCTCAGCACACAAGAACAAAAGACGATCTCCAGGCCCATCGGCGACTCGCCAACTGGGCTCGGTAATCTTCAGGCCTTCATTTCTTTGTTCTTTTCATCCGCCTTGTTCCTTCTTGCCAAGTAGTGTCCATGCTTTGCCTAAAACTCTAAATACCTGAAACTTAAGGATTTTCATCAGATATTGAGACAAAATATGCATTTGAGGACACTAATTCTTTAAAAAATATTACTTGAATTCCTCTAGAACTTCAACTTCCTTTCACACTTAAACCAAAGAAGAAGAGAAAAGTATCTTAATAACCAAGGAAGTAAACAATAGCTTTTGGAAATATTATGCCTTAATACTTATACTTGAGCATGAATAACATATTTTCCTAATCATCCATGGGAGAATTAAGCTAAATGAATAAGTTTTTTCACTTACCTTGTCTTACAGAGAAGAGGATTTCTTCCGGAACCCTAGAAGAACTTTAAGGCTGTTGTTTTAATCCTTAAGATAAAAGAGAGAGAGAGCTGGAGTTAATCCTCAATAATGTGTGTTAAAATGAGTGAGAATAGTAGCCAATATATCTTTATATTGAGCTTTCTTCACCTTTAAGAATATCCTCTAGAAAGCTTCATTTTCAGCCACTAATTGGTCAAGTAGGTGATGCACCTGCTTATGTACATCAAGCAGCTCAAAATGTCAAACTAGGTGATGCACCTACTTGCTTTCACTTGGGCTTAAATATTGGGCCTTGACAAATTTGGCTGCTGGGCGTAAATTTCATTATCCTTTTATTTAACTTAGTTTGGGCCTCAAGTGAGTTCGTTAGCATAGGCCCAAATCTGATCCATAAACCTTGGCCTTTTAAACTAGATCCATATTCCTCAAGTAGGTGATGCACCTACTTGGTCCTTTGGACTGGTCAATAAGTCAAAGTAGGTGATGCACCTACTTGTCACTTGCTAGCTTAGTTAAGTCAAGCAAACAACTCACTTATTTTATTCCATTTTCTAAATATTAATCCCTTTTGATTTAACTTAGCACTTAACTTTCAACTTTAAGCTCAATTACCACCTTACTGTCTCTTTAACTACTCCTGTTGGAGTTAACTTGCAGTACACATGCTGAAATGTTCAAGGCATCACATCACCTTCCGAGCTAGTTTAAACCAACACTAATCATATAAGAATCATGGTCCCTCACCTATACTATAAGTCCATGTCAAGTATCACAAGAAATATAACAAGCATATGCGTATTACGGGCTATTGTAAGGAATTTCCCAAAATAGCCCTCCTTAGGCAGCTTACTGCCAGGCACTACGGGCACCTTCACGATCCATCAAGGGAACCACGTTCCTTAAAGGTACCCATGGTTCCTTGTCCAGTAGCTAGGCTACCCTAGCATTTCCCCCAAAAGGGTAAAGGCAAGAACACATCAACTCCCACGAGCTATCTAGGCCTTCACGAGTCGTAAAGTGGCTCGTGTGGAGGAGGCCAACTTGGGCAGCCTTGGGTGCCTTACTGCCTCACCACCATGAGTTGCACCATGGGTCGTGGTGGCCACCATGGGTCATGAAGACCCTCGTGGCAGTGTGGGTAGTGCCCTGGCAAGCTTGAGAAGCCTTGGCCCTTTGCCCATTCTCCTTGGTGCTTTCCCTTTTTTCCCTTGATGTTTACCCTCACGTTTAGTTCTAGTTCAGCCTATTAATTTTCGGGGTGTTACAATATCTCCTCCTTGAGAACATTCATTCTTGAATGAGGTTCTAAACACCTTACGGAAGTAAAGACTCAAGAGTAGCAGCGCATCATGCATTCGACACATCTAAATGCACATAATTGAGGAGGAAACATCAACTCCAAATACAAACATACTCAATGTATCACAAGGAAGTAGGAACTACATCTTACAACTCATTATGCATGTAAACTCATTATTTCTCATGTTCATAGGAGGAATTACCTTCTCCAATCTTTAATGAATACTCAACAATTATCAGGCAGTCTAAATACAATTTACTATAAAAAAAGCATATCAAAACATGTTCATCGATTCACCTCATGAAGTCAAATAGGCAACTCATACTCAATGCACAACAACATGAGGAAATCAAGCATGCAAATTCATTTTCTTTGAAAACACCAGTTTTTCATGAACATGAACCACATAAGGGAATCATGGAAACATCTAAAACAAGCATGACTCCAAAATAGGATACAACTAAGAGGAACTTATCATCTCAAGCTAAAGGAGGAATAGAAGTAAAAGATAAGGATGTCGGGACACCTTATTGGCCTCGGCCTTCCAAGTAGAACCCTTAACTAAAAACACTCACTAAACGACCACTACTTAACACTTTCATGGAAGAAACTTCCTTGTTCTTCTATTTCTTCACTTGCCAATCTAAGATCCCTACCAGTATTTCTAAATTAGGGAAATTTTCATTAACTCCCAACTCTTCTTAGGAATTTGTGAATGTCAGATCTCTAACACCCTCCTATAACCAAGAGACATGGAAAACCGAGTTAACCGGTGCCACTCATTAAGAAACTCTAATTCACAAGGAAACTTAGAAACTCCACTGAAGATCTCTTATGATCCTACAAAAAAAACCGGGACTAAACTTCATGTCACGACCCAAGCCTACCCCCCGGACTTAACAAGGCGTACAGGACTCCGAAAAGTCTCATACAAGCCCTATAGCATGTCATCACATAAGATAATAGAAATAGTACGGAATTTAAAACTCTTTTAAATCCATACAATCGAAAAATCATTTAAAACAGCGAAAGTCTACTAGTCTCACAAGGCCATCAAAAAACAATCTTTGAATCAAAAGTAGGGTCACAACCCGTTACAATAGAAATTATAAAAGAGTCTATTACAATGAAAGACATGAAACATCAAAAACACTTGTCCTTGAATCCATGAGGACATACCAGTAGTCTTGGAAGAACTCAATCCAAGCTTCAACTAGAGAGAATAAACTCAAATGCCGGAACCTACACTTTGTAGAAAATAGAAGAAATATGGGTTAGCACATTTAATGTACCAAGTATGATAGCCATGCAAAAACCATGCTTAAAATGGACATTTTATTTGAAAGTCATGCTTTATGCCAATTTGAGAAAACTTCATGAACATAAGTATAAGAGGCATAAGATACAACATAATGAACATACAAGTCATTTCATCACATTAAGCTTTCATCTTAAGTAACCCCAAGCTATTCTTTGTGCAATGTATGAATAGTGTCCCATACCACCATCCACACTAAGTACCACATTAAGGCCACCAAAAGTGAACTTGCCATTCTTCCTTTTTATCCTTAAACAATACTCATACATAAGGAACATAAACGTTTCATAAGTTATGACAAGGAAGTAACTCATAATACAATCCAAGTATAGCATACATCATTACAATAAGCATATACGTCAACATTCTTCATTAGCTTCATTAAGAGCACATTCGTTCATTAGACATGAAGACATTAGAGAACTCAATATAGCCCTCTAAAAGCCTACTCGTACAATATATGCATCCCATACTACCACCCACACTTCATAGAACCTCTTGAGTAACCATAGTGCACATAACACATGATAGGAATAAGCGTTTAACTGACATAGACCATGTGAGCTTACATGGAATCCGGTGTCATAAACCCACACCATAAAGAGTTGGTCTACTTGCCTAAGGTAGGACTGGTAGCATTTTAGCTTAGGTGGATCCACTAGCTAATGTCCTATGTGGGCACATAGTTATGGGATAAGAAAGATGTTCATTGAAACCCAAGCCTAACCTAGGGAGAGCTTCCATCTTACCATATCCACTCGGTTCTTCGCCTCCATTTCCATAGAGTATTTCATTCACATTACATTATCATACTTGGGAGGAATGTCATTGGCCTATTGACTCAAGGTACATCATTACACATGAAAGGAATGTCATAAGCCTATCAATTCATGGTACATTATTCAGATAGCTCTTTAATCCTCATGAAATAAATTCCATAATCCTATCGATTCATGGTTCATCATTGCATTATTATACGCATGAAAGGAATGAAAAAAGCCTATCGATTCATGGTACATTAGTTCATTGACTCATTAAGAAAGGAATGTCATAGGCCTATCTATTCAAGAGTCGTCATTACATTAGTTCATTTTTTAAAGGAATGCCATAGGTCTATTGATTCATATTCATTAAGTCAAGACACATTCATTTATACAAGAAGGGGATGCCTAAGCCTATCAATTCAGGATATAACATCACATTATAGAAATCGTTCACATTCTATCATCATCATTCATGAGTGTTAATTGATAATATGCTTTCAATAATAACACAATTACATTCTAAACATGATCATAATACTTTCATTGTAACCACATACTTATACTTCACCTCATTACCATACATAGATCCTTCATGATATTGGCTTCCAAGGCTTACAAATAATCTCAACCCAAACATCTAGAATACTACATTAGATAAGGGAATTAACATGATTCAATAACTAATTCAATATAGACATAAACAATTCAACATATTTTCATGATCAATCAATTTCCCATCACAATTCACAACTTAGGATTTTGGGGGAAACATGGGTTCATAGGAAAAATTCACCACAATTCATCATTAATTCAACAATCCATTCATAATTCATCATATATAAACCTTTGAAAACATTTTGGAATTGAACACATGCATAGATTGAAAACTCTAGGTTTTTGGGGGATTTTCGAAACTTGAAATTATCTTTTGATAGGGCTCCTTGAATGAAACTTAGCCAAGGATGAAGACGACCATACCTTTAGGGAAGAAACTCCATGAAAATTGAATGAGGAAGGTGACATCTTGAGCTTGAAAGCTTGAATCCTTCTTCTCCAATGGTGGTTTCTAGAGAGAGAATATTTGGAGAGAAGTAGTTTCTAATTTGAGTGTTTTGAAATAATGAATTGAAAAAAGTTATTTAATACTTTAAAAGCCTTGAAATACTTTAAATAATCAATAATAACCATCCTTTAACTTAACTAACCTAAAAAGGAATTTACCATTTAACCCTTACCTTGGCCGAAACTTGACAGCTTTTATAGTGGTGACTCACGACCTAGACCTACGAACCATAGGTGGGTGACGCCCCATCCTGCAGGTCCGTGGTTTGGGTTTGAGGGTAACCATTTGGGGTCTTGACCCACGGAAGCGAACCAAGGGGCGTGGATGGACCTACGGGACGTAGGTCGCATCCGTAGCTCCCAAACTTTTTGACAGCTTTTTGCTCTTAGGGGCAGCCTTGGGGTTAGGCCTTAGGGTCATCCTCAAAGACCCTTAGTTGGTCCTTGGGGAGTCGTACCTTGACGCTTAACCCCTAAACCCCTCAATCTAAACTCAGGAAGACATTCTATAACTTCAAATCCCACAACAACCTCAAAAACAAACTCGTTAGGCTCTAGTTTCACTTAAAAGTTTTCCGGGTCGTTACAATATCTACCCCTTAGGAATAAAGACTCAAGACTAGCAGCCCATCATTCATGCAACATCATAAACAATGCATAAAACTAAGAGGAAACATCAACTCAATCTCAATCATAGTCAATGCAACACAAGCAAGTAGGAACTACATCTACGAACTCATTATGCATGAAAACTTCAACATTTCTCATTTCATTGGAGGAATTACCTTCTCCAACTGAAATCATGTTTATCATACCATCATTACACACATTATGCAATTTCTCTTAAAAGCACATATAGGCATGTTCAATATTTAACCTCATGAAGCATATAGGCAACTCATTAAAGATGCACATCAACATGAGCAACATAAATAATAAATCTCATTTTTTCATTTAAACATTAATTCATCAAGAACATGCATAACATAAGGAGACCATGGAAACACATAATCACACGTGACTCCAAAATATGAAACAAGCTACAAGGAACTCTTGGTCTCAAGCTGGAATATGAATAGAAGGAAAGAGATAAGGATATTGGAACACTCAACAACTTTACTATTCAACATACCATCTCCCCCTTGGGAGTAAAACCATACTAAGGCTAACATGAACATAACATAGGGATCTCAATACAACATTCAGAACTATAAAGAACTACCACATACCGGAGCCTTCATCTGGAAGAGCTCCATTGCCCTTTCTAGCTTGAAGTACATAGAAATTATTTTTCTTTGGATCATTAGGATCCGGGCTATTAAGAGAAGCGTGTTTGGCCTCCCTTCCTTTGGCCGTAAAAGTAGGTCAATTTCTCACTTGATGATCATTCTTTCCACAACCATAGCACCCACTAGTACTGGCTAGGCACTTCCCATAATGCTTCTTTTCACAAGTGGTGCAAGTAGGTTTAGGAAATGGAGACCCACTTCCTTTCCCTTGGTTAACTCTAGGAGTGCTTTAAGAATCTTGGTTAAAAGCTCTCTTTTTTAACCTTGGTTGACCTTGCTCATTGGACCTAGACCTCTTCATCTCCCTATTCCTTTTCTTAATTTTGAACTCCTCAATTTGTTGAGCAAACACCAAAAGCCTAGAGATATTCATGTCATCATGGAGCATCGCCATACGACACTCTTCCTCAACTAGGTCGGACACACCCGTCAAAAATCAACTCATCTCATCTCTCGGGTTAGACACCAAAGATGGAGCATACTTATACAATTGGGTAAATTTCAAGGAGTACTCTTGCACACTCATGCTACCTGCCTAAGGTTGATAAACTCCTCTACCTTAACCTCCCTCTTCTCACGGGGAAAGAACCTACCAAGGAATGCTTTCTTAAACTCCTCCCACTCTATAGGACCCACTCCAACCGGCCTATTGCATTTCCAATGAGCAAACCAAACTTGGACAACATCTTTCAATTGATAAAGGGCAAGTTCCGCTTTTTCTATAGAAGTCACCCCCATAGAATTCACTACCTTATACACCTCATCCAAAAAATCTTGGGGATCCTCTCCCACCTTGGATCGAAGAAATACCGGAGAACTCATCCTCACAAAGTGTCTCAACCTAGAAGCCATAGTTCTCACAATAGGGTTTACATGAGTCTCAACAACCCTAGTACCTTGGGCCGTCATGGCTTGGGCTTGAGTAGTTATGGCTTGAGCCATCATCAAAAGAGCCGACCTAACTTTTTCATTAGACATAGCCCGAGGATCAATCGGAACTTGATTTCCTTGAAGAACTTGGTCACCTTGAGGACCTTGGGGAGGAACTCCCTCATTAACAATCTCCTCTTCCATCCTTCTTGCGGTAACCCTTCTTGTATTCATATCCTATAAACACAAGAGAAGGGTTAGGAAAATGACTTTATAGAGCTAAACTCTAAGGCACGACTTAAAGAGTAATGGAATAAGTGTAGTTTCCTAACGTCTTATAACCTCTCATTCATAAATGTGTCATGATTCACGCCCATGAACAAGACTCTACTCGACGTAGCTTGTGAGACATCAACCCTAAAAACCATTCCAAAATCTCATGCTCTGATACCATGTTTGTCACAACTCGAGACTACATTCCGGACGTGACACAATGTACAGGACTACAGAAATTGTCATACAAGCCTCATAGCATGTCATCACATAAGATAATAGAAATAGTACAGAATTTAAAACTCTTTTAAATCCATACAATCGAAAAATCATTTTAAATAGTGGAAGTTTACTAGTATCACATGGCCATCTAAAAACAATCTTCGAATCAAAAGTAGGGTCACGGCCCTTTACAATAGATAGTCTAAAAGAGTCTATTACAGTGAAAGACATGAAACATCCAAAACACTTGTCCTCGAATCCATGAGGACATACCACTAGTCTTGGAAGAACTCAATCCAAGCTTCAACTACAGAGAATCAACTCAAATGCCGGAACCTACACTTTGTAGAAAATAGAAGAAATATGGATGAGCACATTTAATGTACTAAGTATGATAGTCATGCAAAAACCATGCTTAAAACATATATTTTATTTGAAAGTCATGCTTTATGCCAATTTGAGAAAACTTCATGGACATAAGTATAAGAGGCATAAGATAAAACATAATCAACATACAAGTCATTTCATCACATTAAGCTTTCACCTTAAGTAACCCCAAGCTATACTTTGTACAATGTATGCATAACGTCCCAAAAGTGAACTTACCAATTTTTGTTTTTATCCTTAAAAAATACTAATACACAAGGAACATAAACATATCATAAGTCATGACAAGAAAGTAACTCATAATACAATCCAAGTATAGCATACATCATTACAATAAGCCTATAAGTCAACATTATTCATTAGCTTCATTAATAGCACATTCGTTCATTAGACATGAGGTCATTAGAGAACTCACTATAGACATTCTCAAAGCCTACTCATGCAATGCATGAATGGCATCCCATACTACCACCCACACTTCATAGAACTTCTTGAGTAACCATAGTGCATATCTCAGATGATGGGAATAAGCGTTTAACCAACATTGACCATGTGAGCTTACATGGAATCCGGTGTCATAAACACACACTAAATTAGATAAGGTAATTAACATGATTCCATAAACAATTCAACATACTTTCATGATCGATCAATTCCCTATCACAATTCACAACTTAGGATTTTGGGGGAAACATGGGTTCATAGGAGAAATTCACCATAATTTATCATTAATTCAACAATCCATTCATAATTCATCATATATAAACCTTTGAAAAGGCATTGGAATTGAACCCATGCATAGATTGAAAACTCTAGGTTTTTGGGGGATTTTGGAAACTTGAAATTATCTTTTGATAGGGCTCCTTGAATGAAACATAGTCAAGGATGAAGATTACCATACCTTTAGGGAGGAAACTCCACGAAAATTTAGTGAGGAAGGTGAGATCTTGAGTTGAAAGCTTGAACCCTTCTTCCCCAATGGTGGTTTCTAGAGAGAGAATATTTGGAGAAAGGTAGTTTCTAATTTGAGTGTTTTGAAATAATGAATTGGAAAAAGGTCTTGAATACTTTTAAAAGCCTTAAAATACTTTAATTAATCTGTCCTCCAACTTAACTAACCTAAAAAGGAATTTCCCATTTAACCCTTCCCTTGGCCGAAACTTGACAGCTTTAATAGTGGTGGCTCACGACCTAGACCTACGGACCATAGGTGGGGTAATGCCCCATCCTGCAGGTCAGCAGTTTGGATTTGAGGGTCACCATTTGGGGCCTTGACCCACGGAATCCATAGAAGGGGTGTGGATGGACCTACGGGGTGCAGGTCCCATCCATAACTCCCAAAAATTTTGACAGCTTTTTACTCTTAGGGGCAGCCTTGGGGTTAGGCTTTAAGGTCCTCCTCAAGGACCCTTAGTTGGTCCTTGGGGAGTCGTACCTTGACGTTTAGCCCCTAAACCACTCAATCTAAACTCAGGAAGACATTCTACTGCTTCAAACCCCACAACAATCTCAAAACAAACTCGTTAGGCTCTAGTTTCACTTACTAGTTTTCCGGGCCGTTACACTCCCTGAACTCACTACACCTCACAAGGTGAGAATTCCAAGAAAACCCATATCGTGAACATCAAGAACACTCAACTATCTTTCTATCTAAGCATATCATCTCCCCCTTGGGAGTTACCCTAAACGAACTAATCTAAGCATCATTTCTTTCAATTCTAAGGTCGAAGCAAGTCATCACTAATATTTCACATCCATGACACAAGGTGATTTTTAACCATGGTGAATTACACTTCTACTCTTTTTAGAGGAGTCTACTCACTCAACACATCTAGGCATTACTTAAACACCCTATTCGACAAATCTATCCACATACCCCAGAACTCATAATGACTAAGTCGTGTTCTACCATCAAATAACATAACCCTAATGTAACCCATTCAAATCAAAGACAACATTAAAGTCTATCATACCAAGTCTATCATGTCACAAAAGAAAAGCAACATCGGAATCTAAATAAGCGTAAAACACATACCGGGAGCAACATTCAGAGGACTCTCTTGTTCCCCTCTAGCTTGGAGGGAATAAAACCTAATTTACTTTGAAGAATTCGCACCTGAACCACTGGGACCGGATGAAGGGTAGGTTTGATACCTTCGACGACTATCCCCTTCATTTCTAGCAATGGTAGGGCAGTGCGTTATCTTGTGGCCCAACTCACCACAACCGAAACAAACATTGGAACCCTCTAGGAATTTACATGCATGTCTCCTATCACACTTAGCACAAAAAAGGCATAGGGGATCACTACTAATTCCTTGTAGTTTAGAGTTAGACACCCTATCTTTACTAAATCTTAGGGGAACCCTAGAAGGACCTTGTCCATAGAACCTTTCAATAGAAGAATTATCATCATTAATCCTAAACCTCTTTTTCTCCCTAAACCTTTCTTCAAGTTTCTCTTCCTCAATTTGTTGAGCATAAACCATAAGACGAGAAATATTCATATTATGATCCAGCATTTTCGTACGACATTCTTTTACTACTAAAGGAGACACTCCCGACACAAACTTACTCATTCCCAACCTAGGATCGTACACTAGAATTGGAGCATACTTAGACAATTGGGTGAACCTTCATGCATATTCCTTAACACTCATATCACCTTTACTAAGGTTAATGAACTCAAGCACTAAATATTCTCTCATATCTAAAGAGAAGAACCTATCTAGAAAGGCACTCTTGAACCCTTCCCCCTCTATGGGACCTATTCCTACCGGTCTAGTCTATTTCAATTTATTAAATAAAACTTGAACAACAACTTTGAGTTGATAAGAACCAATTCCGCCTTCTCTACCGGAGTCACTCCCACAAAGTCAAACACCTTAGAGACCTCATTGATAAACCCTTTAGGATCATCTTGCACCTTGGAGCCATAAAACTCTAGGGGTTCATCCTTGCAAAATCTCTCACTCATGAAGCCGCCAAATTCATATTAGAATTCATCGGAGCTACAACCTCTCTATTGACTTGAGCCGTCACGGCTAGAGCCAATATTTTGATAATTGCCCTAAACTCCGCATGAGTAACATTCTCAACTAAAGGATCAATTGGAGCTTGAGGAGGAGCTTGGAGAGGAACTTCTTTCTCCACCTTGTCTTCCTCATTCCTTCTAACATTAGCCCTTCTAGTAGTCATATCCTTAAACCATCGGCACAAATTAAGAGAAAGACCTAAAAGGAGTTAAAGATCATGGCACGACTTAGAGAATGAAGTAGTGAAGTTTACTAAATATCCCATACAGCCTCATTCATAAATGTGGCGCGCTTCATATTTATGAACAAGACTCTACTAGACGTTGTCTGAGACATCCTAGCACCATTTTAAACCTTGTGCTCTGATTACGAAGTTTGTCACGACCCAGGGGTACCCTGATGAGCCCACAAATTGGACTCATTTAGGGCTATATTTTAATAGAAATTGTGTCCTCAAATGCTTATTTTATCTCAATATCTAATGAAAACCATTAAGTTTCAGGTATTTGAAGTTTGAAGGAAAGCATGGACACTACTTTGCAATAAGGAATGAAAAGGCTGAAAAGAACATAAAAACGAAGGCCTGAGGATCGCCGAGTCCACTTGGCAAGCTCCGAAGGGTATCACTTCATCTTTTATTCCAGTGTGATGAGTCCTGCAGGAAAGGATCAAGTCGGCGGAAAAATAGAGCAGTCGGTGCATCACCGAGAAGTTCCGCGAAGCAGTTCTATGTCACCCAATGACCAAGAGCACGATGATGCCAAAGGATGGTGCAAGATGGCGATGAACTACACCAAAGGGAGAATCATCGAGTTGATCGGTGATTTCGACTAATGTCAACAAATGATCCACTGCAGCACAGATTTTGAAAACTATAAATACTCATTGAGAATTGTAGATTTTAGTATCAAAATTTTTGATATAGAACAATTAATATAATTTTAGTACATTTTAGTTTTGCTCTGAGTTTGAAGAGGGTTTTGGAAAATTGAAGAAGAAGAGGGTTTCATCTCCAAGGATTTGGACTCGGGTCTCTTGGATTCTTCATTCTTGGCCAGT
Source organism: Solanum acaule (assembly GCA_036250505.1). NCBI lineage: Eukaryota > Viridiplantae > Streptophyta > Magnoliopsida > Solanales > Solanaceae > Solanum > Solanum acaule. Next base: position 28,050 of record JAJOOR010007404.1, on the reverse strand, counting down.
AACCAAACTTAAATCTTCATACTCATTTGAATGCAAGCTCATTTAGGTATACATTTCTATCTCTTGATGTGTGGCTAAAAACCCCAATTCTTGGGGTGTGATTTGGCAAATATGGGTTAAGATTGTTGTCGGGTCTTGCTTGCTGATAGATTAGATATAGTTTAATGGTGATTTTTTCTAGTAGTTGTGGATGAATTTAACAAATATGTAGTTGCAAATACAAGTTTATTTATGTGTTTTTGGCTTGCTCGAGAGAGAGGTCACGAAACCAAGACTACTAGATTGATGGCCTAAGGAGTGGGTCGACATGAGGTTCAACTCGAGAGAGTGAACCCTAGTCCCATATCCTAACACTCATCTGGGGTAAGGCGTAGGTTGGTCTTGATGCAGCAAGTGGGTGTCCGAGAGGAACCCATTTGAAATGGGATAAGCTGCTCGAGAGAGAATTTATTCCAATGTATAGCTTAGCCTAGTCACTATTACTCTATAAATTATATACCGAAAGCATGTGCCCAAAAATTTAGATTAACCCATATTCTGGTCACATCCCAAGAAGCCCCTCTCATTCATAGATTTCTTTGAAATCTATTGTTTTTGCTATACTTGTGACAAAACCCCCATTGTTAATTAACACTTTTGTGTCCCCCCCCCCCCCCCCTTTAATTTACAATGTTTTTAATCATTAATACCTTTAGCTATGACTGGTTAGAACTGAATTTTATTTTTCTATTAATTCTCAAAACTGCTCCCTTGGGACACGACCCCAACCCTTGGTTGGGTTCCTATACTATTGCATGGTCGTAGACACTCGTACTGGAAGTTGTGTCGTTGATTACGCAAAACATCAAAATGGCGCCGCTGCCGAGGAGTGGTGTTATTTGAGTATTCTTAGATTAGTAGAATTTTTGTTCCTATTAGTTGTAGTCTACTTACCTAATTTTTAGTTTTGTTTTGAGTATTTGTGCGTTTCAACAGCCATATGAGTGTGAACGGCGAAAATAGCTACCAAGCAGGCCACCCAGCGGGTTATGCTTTTCATCGAGATGATATTGATGATATTAATAGTGTGTACAACCTGGCCCAAGTGGGTGAGATGGATGTAATTTGCATGCCACACGCAAATGGAAGTGCAACATCTGAAGTTACTAGCACAGAACTCCATCTCATACATTCAAGAGGTTTATATGGAGGGTTGGAGCATGAAGATTCGTATGAACATACACGAAGCTTCATAGAAGTGTGCAGCCCTCTATCATTCATGAATCTATCACAAGATGCATACGGCTGTGCTTATTTCCATTATCATTAATCGGGGAAGCCACTAAGGGGCTTGTTGAGCTTCCAAAGAACTCCATCAAGTTATGGGAGGAGTTGGTCACAAATTTTCAAGAAAGATTCTTCCCTCCATCAAAGATGATGAAACTGAGAGACAACATTCAAAATTTTAATCAAAAGGAGGGTGAACCAATTCACGAATCATGGACACGATTTAAGAGAATTTTGCAAAAATGTCCAATGCATAGACTATCGAGTGAGTTATTGCTCCAATTTTTTTACCGTAGTCTGGATTTGGTTAATAAAGGGATAGTTGATCAGCTGGTGCAAGGAGGAATAATATTACAATCATTTGAAGTATCACTCATTTCTCCTAGATGGCATGACTAGAGTAAATCAAGCATGGTACATAAAAGATGATGAAGTTTCCCCACTGTGCTTCAGATTAACGCAAGAACAACTCGATAAAGAAAGGAAAGGGACGAAAACATCAAAAAGATGTTGTCTCAAATGGAAGTGATACACGAGCACATGAAGGGGACGTATGGAGTATTTCGATTTGAGGAGGGTTCTCCTTCTGGTTACTTAATACCAGGGGAGAATCAAGGTTGGAACTCCAAAATAGTTGAGACGGGTTATTCATTGGGTTATTTAAGACCGAGGGAGAATCAAGGTTGGAACTCCACAAGATATGAGGAGGGTTTCCACCCACGCTATCAACAGGGCGGAAATCAAGGTTGGAATCATTGTAGGAGTGAAGAACTAAGGAGATATTGCCACGATTGGGCTGAGTAAGATGACCATGAGGAAGACCGTACTCAAGACAGTAAAAGCCCGAAATCAAAAGGGAGCACAAGTAGTCCTTGGGTAAATGATCTATTGTCACACATACTTGATAAAGTTGAGGGCTCTGATGATTTACTAAAAGGAATGAGAGATGACTTTGCATCACTAAACAGTAAAGTGAATTCTCATATTGATGCCATCAAACACTAGAAGGACAATTGAGTCTATTATCAACTCAATTAACATCCAGGACACTGATGGAAGATAATGAAAGAGGGTTGGCTATGCTAACCCATAGTGGAAAGATGTCAAAAGGTAATGTGATGGAGGATGAGGACCCTCGAATGCAGGAAGAGAGCCAGGGTACAGAGGAACGAGAATTGCCTATTCCACAAAACCTTGCCAAAGAACCACAAGATGATACAGCACAACATGTTCAAGCTCCAAAAATCACTCACCCTTTACCCAAAATACCTCCACCATTTCCTCAACATTTGAAAAAGAAGAATGAAGATGAGAAATTCAAAAAAAAATTGTCAGTAGTCAAAAACTTATCAATTAACATTCCTCTGGTGGAAAAATTGTTGGAAATGTCGGGATACGCCAAATTCATGAAAGAGTTGGTTACAAAGAAAAGGAACATGGAGTATGAAATGATTGGGGTACCCCATAGTTGCAGTGCAATTATGACAAATGAGTCAATCACTAAGAGAGAAGATCCTGGGGAATTCACAATTCCATGCACAATTGGCAAGCTCTAATTCGCTAAAGCTTTGTGCGATTTAGGAGCAAGCATTAACTTGATGCCTTATGCAATATACAAGAAATGTGGTTTGGGTGAACCAAAGGCAACCACAATGAGACTCCTTATGACTGATCGATCAATCAAGCACCCATTAGGTATACTCCATGACATATTGGTAAAAGTAGATCGGTTAATCTTTCCGGCTGATGTCATGATTCTAGATTGTGAGATCGATGTTGAAATCCCTATTATTTTGGGAAGGCCATTCTTAGCTACTGGGAGAGCATTGGTTGATGTCGAAAGCGGGAAATTGAAGTTCCGTATGAACGATGATGAGCTGACCTTCAATATCTGTAAATCCATGAAGCAACCAAGTAATATTCATGTGGTGTCTACTAAGGATGTAATAGATGAGGCAGTAGCAAGTGTGAGTTATTTAATGCGCAAGAATGAACCCCTTGAATCTGTGCTTACCAATTATGATGAATCCAAAGTTCAGGGATATAAGGAAGTGGTAGTTGCCTTATCAGGGTTAGGAGTATATTCAAGGAATTTAATCAAGTTGGATATCGATCTAGAAAAAAAAATGTCCTCCTGCAAAACCATCAACAGAAGAACCACCGAATCTGGAGTTGAAATCCCTACCCTCTCATCTAAAATATGCCTTCTTAGGAGTCAATAATATTTTACTAGTGATTATTGCAGCCGATTTGCTTGAAAGGCATGTGAAATTGCTCATTAAAGTACTGCAGAATCATATAAAAGCTATTGGATGGACAATAGCCGATATAGTAGGAATTCCTCCTGGCATCTGTACTCACAAGATTCGGCTTGACAGTGAATGTAAACCTACTATGGAGCATCAACAGAGATTGAACCCTCCAATGCAAGAGGTGGTGAAAAATAAGATTATCAAGTGGCTAGATGCGGGAGTGATCTACCCTATTGCAGATAGTAAGTGGGTAAGTCTGGTGCAATGTGTACCGAAAAAATGAGGTATAACCGTAGTCCCAAATACAAAAGGAGAACTTGTACCGACAAGACCAGTGACTGGGTGGAGGGTATGCATGGATTATTGGAAGCTTAACTCATGGACCAAAAAGGACCACTTCCCAATGCCCTTCATGGACCAGATGCTTGACCGGTTATCAGAAAGGGGGTGGTATTGCTTTAGAGATGGGTATTCCGATTACAAACAAATCTCTATTGTGCCAGAAGACCAAGAGAAAACCATTTTTACCTGCCCTTATGGAACATTTACATTCAAAAGGATGTCATTCGGGTTGTGTAATGCCCCAACAACATTCCAACATTGCATGTTGTCTATTTTTGCAAATATGGTTGAAGACTCTATGGAAGTCTTCATGGATGACTTCTCAGTCGTAGGGGACACGTTTGAGGAATGTTTGACACAATTAGGACAAGTGCTCCAAGGATGCGTGGATACGAATCTGGTTCTCCATTAGGAAAAATGTCACTTTATGGTGAATGAAGATATCATTCTTGGGCACAAGGTGTTGCAAAAGGGACTGGAGGTTGACAAGGTGAAAATTAAGGTCATTGAGAAATTACCCCCGCCAATTTCAGTGAAGGGTGTTCACAGCTTTTTGGATCATGCAGGTTTCTACCGAAGGTTCATTAAAGACTTTCTCAAAGATTGCACATCCACTATGCAAACTCCTAGAGAAGGAAGTGAAGTTCTATTTTGATGATTCTTGTATTGCCACATTTAAGTGTTTGAAAGAAATATTAGTATCCACCCCGATTATCGTCAGTCCTGATTGGTCAGAATCTTTCGAAGTAATGTGTGATGCTAGTGGTAAGGCATTGGGAGTAATGTTGGGGAAAAAGTGCAACAAACTATTTTACCCAATTTATTACGCAAGCAAAACACTGAATAGTGCCCAGCGAAATTATACAGTCACTGAACAAGAATTGCTCGCAGTGGTCTATGCAATAGAAAAGTTTCGGGCATACCTACTAGGCACCAAAGTAATAGTACACATTGATCATGCTGCAATCCGCTACTTAGTGGCGAAGAAAGAAGCAAAGCCAAGATTGATAAGGTGGGGGCTATTATTACAAGTGTTCGATTTTGAGGTTGAACATCGAAAAGGCTGTGAAAATCAAGTGGCCGACCACTTGTCGAGGTTTGAAGGAAGGGAGGATGCCGGGCGTGAGATTGACATAGACGATTCATTCCCCGACAAACAGGTGTTTGCTATGTCTCCCAAACCTACACCGTGGTATGCAGATTTTGCAAATTACATTGTGAATGGATTGATGCCGGATGAGATGACCTTTTACCAACAAAAGAGATTCATGTTCGACGTTAAAAAGTACTTTTGGGATGAACCATACTTGTTTCGAGAATGTGCTGACCATGTTATTAGGAGGTGTGTTCCAGAAGAAGAAGCAGTAGACATTCTTCATTCTTGCCATGCATCTCCAGTAGGAGGTCACCATAGTGGTATTCACACTGCCACTAAAGTCCTTCAAAGTGGTTATTACTACTCGTCCTTACATAAAGATGCACATGAATTTTCAAAGAATTGCTCTCAATGTCAACAACAAGGCGATGTGTGTAGAAGGCATGAGTTGCCTCTCAGTCCTATTTTGGAAGTCGAGCTATTCAATGTATGGGGGATCGATTTCGTGGGCCTAATTGTGAGCTCATTTGGAAATAAATATATCTTAGTGGCTGTAGATTAGGTCTCCAAATGGGTGGAGGCAATCACACTTCCAACCAACGAAGGAAAAAGTGTTGTCCAATTTCTGAAATGCTACATCTTTACAAGATTTGGCACTCCTAGGGCAATCATTAGCGATGGAGGGTCTCACTTTTTCAATAGGTGGTTTTCAATGGCACTGAGCAAATATGGGGTGAAACATAAGGTACCAACTCCATATCATCCCCAAACAAGTGGCCAAGTCAAAGTGTCAAATCGGGAAATCAAAAGCATGCTGGCAAAGTCAATAAATGCCAACAAACTGACTGGTCTAGAAAACTCGATGACGCATTATGGGCATATCAGACTGCATACAAAACACCTATCGGTATGTCTCAATATCAGTTGGTTTATGGTAAGGCTTGTCATTTGCCCGTCGAGCTAGAACACAAAGAATTGTGGGCATTGAAAGCTTTGAATTTGGACAGGTCAAAAACTTCAAGGGAGAGGGTGGAGCAGTTGAACGAACTGGATGAGCTTAGACACAGATCATATGAAAGTTCAGCTATCTACAAAGAGAAAATCAAGAAATGGCATGATTCTCGGATACTCAAGCAGGACTTCAAGGTAGGAGATTGGGTTTTGTTATACAACTCTTGACTTAGACTCTTTCCCGGAAAGCTCAAATCCAAATGGTCTGGACCTTTTAGATTTACGCGAGTGTTCACCAATGGTGCCGTAGAAGTTGCAGATCAGGAAGGACTTCCATTTAAAGTGAACGGTCAATGTATGAAATTATATTTCAAGGATTGTCAAGAGATTTCATTGGTTGAAGTGGTGTATTTCGAAGATGCCTTAAGGCGCTACTGTGTCGTGCCACGACGTTAACTAAGGCGATGTTTGGTAGGCAACCCAAAACTATTTATTGTTTTCTTTTGCATTGCTAAAATAATGGTGTGTTGATTGTGAAGATGTAAGTGTGGAGAGTGAACGAAAACTACAGATTGGAAAGCAATAGATTCAGTCGGCGAGTCGCCTAAAGGGTCAGTGAATCCGATCTTATCCGCCATTTGATTCAAGACATTGTCAATAATGGAGTATGTAAAACTCGGTGAGCTTTGGAAATTATTGGCGAATCACCGACCATGTCAGCGATCACGATGGAAACCGCCGATTGGAACCCCGTAAACCAGAGGTTCAATCAATTTTAGCAAAGAAACTAAACAATCAGCGGGCCGCCGAGTGAGTAAGCGAGTTTGACTAATGTCTCCGAGTGGGCGAAAATTGGACGGTCTTTGCAAGCCAAAGGTTTAAAAATTACAAGTTCATTCACTTTGCCTCACTTTTCATCTGTCCAAACTCACACCAGCACTCTAGTTTTTATATTTCTTGCACTTTTGGAGTATTTTGTTTCATTGATTTGTGCCCAGATTTGGATTGCATTGTCATCTAGCTTCTCAATAGCATTTCAATCAGTACAAAAGGTTAGCTTCTTACTACTCGTAATTATTTTGTCAGTGTTATACTCATTTTCACAATCTTTGTCATTGTTAAGATCTGTTGAACCTCCCTGGTTGGATAGAATTGGTTAAGTGTCAATTTTTATTCGATAACCTTGATTAAATAGTGAAATCCTGCTCTCTGATATATCTAGTCTAGTTAATGTGTGATGGGTGGTATTCGTATCTCATGGGTCTTAGTCAATTTTTTTTGTGCTTAAATTGTATTTTCGGGGGTTGTGGGGCCGATTTCGAATAGTTGGGTCAAAAATAAGCACGATAGGTGATTCAAGGAGCTGTGACGAGCTCGCCGAACCACTCCGCGGTTCACCTAAGTACCTCATCTCGCCCTTTATATCATGCGTTATTTGTTGTGGCTGCTATAACTTTTGGGGAGAAGCACGGGATCACCAAGTGCACTCGGTGACTCGCCGAATGACAGTTTAATCGCCCTTTGTCTGCACCCCTAACTCCTCCTGCACTGTGACCTTCGGCGGATTGTCTGTGGCTCGCCGAATGTAGTCGGCAGCACGTCGAATGGATTATCTAGTCTTTCTGCAGATGAAAGCCTTTGTTTTGGTTGTCAAATATGTTCTAACATTATCTCAAAGACTTCGCAGACATGGCCAGACCAAAAGTTGCAGGAAGGAACATGCCACCCAGACACATAAGAGCACAACAGTTCAGAAGAACTGACAAGAGTGAGAGAAAGGAAGCAAGTTCCAGTAGGAGGAGTCACATTGACCCTGATGTCCTTTCATGGGCTCAAGGGTTCGTCAATGTGATACATGCCTTCAAAGCAGCGCATGATTGGGATAACATGGTTGAGGCAAAAATCGCTACAGAAGTTGAAGCAGAGAGCAAAGGAAATGAGAACCTGAAGCAGACTAACAACACTCCGGGCACTGATGCCTAGACAGATGGAGAGACTGCATAGACGGGACTTTTCTTTACCTCACTCTCTGTATTCCTTTAATTTACATTCTGGATATTTTGTTATGTGCATTTGAGGACAAATATTATTATTTGTGGTGGGCTGAGGCCCACACCTTTTGTGTTAACAATTTGATGTTCTATATATATTTGGGTTGGCTGTTTAAAATTGTGTTTACACTGGTTTTTGTGGATGTTTGAGCTCATGGCTCCCTTTTGTTTTAAATTACAAAAATGATTTTGATCCTTCCGGAAAATTTTAAAATTTTCCAAAAATTTTTGCCACCTCTCGTGTGTTGAAAGTGGCTATTCTTTTGCAAAATTTAACTGTCGGTTCCAATCAATACTGATGACTTGAATAGTGCTATCAATTGAACAAACATGAATGTGCGGCTACGACAAGACCAAATGAAGTTGCATAGACAATATGTGAAATCTTTGCATCTTGTTGTGATTAGCCATTTATCAAATTGATTTTGTTGCAATGACTATTGCACACTAGGGAAAGTGTTTAGTCTTAGGCAACTTTAAAGACTGTGAGCCAAATTTGACATATACCTCTTTTGTGGCCTACTCGTGAGCGTGTGAAACTCTTTTGAACACCCCTTGAGCCTTACCTTTCTTTGCAATAAACTTGATGAACCCTAGACCTTACTTGATCCACTACCTATAATCCTCTTGATTTGTCGTTTAGTGAATAGCCAACTTAGGACAAAAGCCTAAGTTGGGGGTGTGGTGAAAAGGAAATGGAGAAGTCAAGAAGTGCAAGAAAAAGTCCCTCTAACCCATGGTATTGCAAAACAAAATGGAAACCCTCCATAAGAAAAAAAAGGAAAAGAAAAAGAAAAGAAAAGAATGAAAAAGAAAAAGTTGTGGAGTAAAAGTGCAAAAGGAATTGGGTTTCCAAGCAATACATGGAGAGTGGATAAGAGGATGACTTAGAAGCACTAGAAGAAAAAGTGATAAGGGAAGGAAAAAGGACGTTTTGAGAACACAACATCTCACGAGGATGAAGAAGTCACTAAGCCTAAATGACCATACTTTTGCACTCAGCCCCATTACAAGCCTTGAAAAGACATTTATGATCTTGAGTAAGCCGAACCGAAAGTTGATTGGAAAATAAGGGCAAAACTATGGGTGAAAATGATGAGTCCACAAATTGGACTCATTTAGGGCTTTATTTTAATAGAAATAGTGTCCTCACATGCTTATTTAGTCTAAATATTTGATGAAAACACTTGAGTTTCAGGTATTTGAAGTTTTAGTGGAAGCATGGACAGTAAGGCGCAAAAAGGAACAAAAAGGCTCAAAAGAACGAAGAACCTGAAGCCTGAGCATCACCAAGCATGCTTGGCGATTCGCCGAAGGGACGGACTCCGCCATTTGTTCTAGTACGCGAAGCCCTGAAGGAGAAGCATAAAAAAGGTGATGAAAGGAGCAGTTGGCATTTTGCCGATCAGTTCCCGAAGTAGAAGTATACCGCCCAATGATCCAGAACGCACAGATGCTGAAGGCAAAGCGCAAACGGCGATGAACTAGAAGTAGGGCGAATCGCCGAGTCATTCGGCGTTCGCGACTAACCTCACCGAGCAATCCGCCAACACTATTTTCTAAAGTCTATAGATACTAAACTCTTTACTAGTTTTTGGGAAAAACATTAGAGTCCGAACATTATTGTTAATTTTCACTTTTAGATCATCATATTTTAGTATCATATTCTCATTATAGAACATTATAATTTTAGTACTTTTTATTTTACTCTCATGTTTGTAAGGGTTTGAAGACTTGAAGAATAGAAGGGTTTCATCTCTTCCAATTTGGAAGTGGTCTCTTGTATTTTTCTTTCTTTGCTCAAATAAAGACTTATTTCTCTATATCCATTTAATTGCAACATCATTGAAGGTATAAATTTCTATCTCTTTATGTGTGGCTAAAAACTCCCATTCTTGGGGTGTGATTTAACAAATATGTGTTGATATTATTGTTGGGTCTTGTTTGTTGATAGGTTAGATGTATTTTAATGGAGATTTTACCTAGTGGTTGTGGTTTAATTTAATGGGTTTTTAGTTGCAAATACAAAGACACCCATGTGTTTTCGGCCTGCCCCAGAGGGAGGTCGCGAAACCAAGACCGCTAGACTAATGTCCTAAGGAGTGGGTCAACATGAGGTTCACCCCGAGAGGGTGAGCCCTAGTCATATATCCTAACACTTAGCTCGAGAGAGTGAGTGGGATAAGGCGTAGGCTTGCATTCATGCGGAAAATGGGTGTCCGAGAGGAACACATTTGAAACGTAAGTTGCCCGAGAGGGAACTTATTTCCATCTAAAGCTTAGCATAGTCACTATTATCTTGAAAATTTCCTATCGAAAGCATGTACCCAACTATTTATCTCAACTTGTATTGTGGTCACACCCTATGAGGTGGAAAACTAGTGCAAAAGCAAAGGGAGGTACATACCTCCTCATGTGCGGAAGAAGTCTAGAGAAGATGAGAAAGGTCATGTTGAGGACACACTTCAAATCATTCTCCAAAAGATCACCGATCAAGATCGAGTGTTGAACGAAATGAGAGAGAATGTTGAAGCGTTGAATCAATTGATTGGATCTCATTCTAGATCAATCCAGCACATCACATCATTCGTCATGTTTGCAATACCTCAGCTCCATCCAAACGACATATTAGGGTTACCTAGTGACACTAGGTCTAACTCCAATAATAGAGAGTGAGGCAGGATCAACGTCAAGCAACGACGTTAAATAAGGCACTTCTTGGGAGGCAACCCAAGGTCGTAAATGTAGGATTTTACTTTTATAAATAATGGTGTGTTAATGTTGCGGGTTAAAAATGAGGAAAGTGTGGAAAATTCCAGGTTGGCGAGCAGAAAATCCATTTAGCGTGGCGCCAAACAGGTCGGCAAGCCCGGCTAAATTCCGCCATTTGGCTCAATGCAAGAGCATTGCAGTGCCTGTAAAACTCGGCAAACTCGAAAAGCAGCTCGACACATTACCAACCTGTTCGGCAAACTCGATGCAGACCACCGATTTCACCCCCAGAAAATTGAAGATGTTGAAGAAAGGGTAGAATAAAAGATCGCTCAGTGCTTCGCCAAGTGGTTCGGCAGTGCGACTAACATCGCCGAATGGACAAGAACTGATTGGTTATATAAACGCCAAAGGTCATATTTTTGAATCTCTCACTTTCCCTCGTTTCAAATTCTCCAAAATCACACCAAAGGTATTATTTTCAATATTTTTGCCTTACATTAGTATTTTAGTCGGTGATTAGTGTTTGGGGTTGGATTTCATTGCTTCCTAGCATTACAAAAAGCTATTTGATCGGCATCAAAGGTTAGTCTCTAAAACCCCAAATTTATTTTTGAAAATTTTGCACTCATTTTCAATTATAGTATCAGGATTCCAGGCATTGCATGCTGATACGTCCACAGCAGCCCCTATAGGACCTGGCACTACTTCTCTTGATGTGACTACTCCGGGCACTGATGCCCAATTATAGACTACAGCTCAGAGTTTTGATCCCCCGACAAGAGGAGAGGTCGCATAGACAGGATTTCTCTTTATCTCTCTCCTTGTCTTGCTTTGATTTTGTTTTTAGATACTATTACTCGAATTTGAGGACAAACACATTTCTTTTTTGGTGGGGTGAGGCTCACCTTGTTTTCTTGTTTTGAATGATGTTTTTCTGTATATATTTGGGTTGTCTATTTTTAATTGTGTTTTTAAAACTGCTTTGCGATTGTTTGAGCTTATGTCTCTCTTTTGGGTTTAATTGAAAAATAATTTTGACCCTTTCAAAAAAAATTCATTTTCCAAAAAATTTTGCCACCTCTTATGTTGAAAGTGGTTGTTCTTGTACAAATTCAAGTCTCGATTTTGATCAATACCGATGACTTGAGTAGTGCTCTCAATCGAACAAACATGAATGTGCAATTATGACGAGAACAAATGAAGTACAATATGTGAACTCTTTGCATCTCATTGTGATTAGCTATTTCTCAAATTGATTCTCTTTTAATGACCGTTGCACACTAGCGAAAGTGTGTAGTCTTGTTAGACTTAAGTGTCGATGCCTTATGTGATGAACTTACTTTGAACCTTGCATGAATAAACCTACAATTTACCCCGTTAGTCTGATTGATTTAGTAAGGTGTGCTCTTGAGATGATCTTAGGCAACTTTTGAAGAGTGTGAGCCAATTTGACATATACCTCTTTTGTGGTCTACCCGTGAGCGTGTGAAAATCTCTTGAACATCCTTTGAAACTTACCTTTCTTTGAACGAACGTTGATGAACCCTATACCTTACTTGATCCACTACCTATAATCTTCTTGAGTTGTGGTTTAGTGAATAGCCAACTTAGGCCAAAATCCTAAGTTGGGGGTGTGGTGAAAAAGGACAAGGAGAAGTCAAGAAGTGCAAGAAAAGTCTCCCTTAACCCGTGTTGCGGAAAAATGTAAACCCTCCATATAAATAAAAGAAAAGTTGTGGAATAAAAGTATAAAAGAAATTGGGTTTCCAACCAATCCATGGAGGTGAATAAAAAGATGACTTAGAAGCACTAGAAAAAGAATTGATTAAGGAAAAGAAGGGGATGCCTTGAAAATACCACAACTCATGAGGAAAAAGTCACTAAGCCTAAATGACCATACCTTTGCACTCAGCCCCATTACAAGCCTTAGAAAGACCTTTTTAATCTTGAGTGAGCCGAACCGAAGATCGATTGGAAAATAAAGGCAAGCCTATGGGTGAAAACATGCATTGTGTTCCTCTTTTTGAGTGTGAGTGTTGCATCTGATTCCTAATCTTGAATTGATTAACCTCTTTGTCTGAATATGGAATCATTCTTTATGTGAGGGCATTTAGATACTTTTTGTTGAGCTTGAACCTGCACAAGTAGCAAGTATTGTGAGCATGGGAATCTTTGGTAATAGTGTGTCACAACTTGAATCTTTGAGTACACAATTGATCTTTGCATGAGTAATTTGAGTCTTGTTGTGTATCTTCATGATTTAGTCTTGTGTAGCACTACATCCTATTCGAACAGCTGAACTTGAGTTTTACTTGAGGACAAGCAAAAGTTTAAGTTGGGGGTGTTGATGAGTCCACAAATTGGACTCATTTAGGGCTTTATTTTAATAGAAATAGTGTCCTCAAATGCTTATTTAGTCTAAATATCTGATGAAAACACTTAAGTTTCAGGTATTTGAAGTTTTAGTGGAAGCATGGACTAAGGAGCAAAAAGGAACAAAAAGGCTGAAAAGAACGAAGAAGCTGAAGTCTGAGCATCGCCAAGCATGCTTGGAGATTCGACGAAGGGATACACTCCACCTTTGTTCCAGTATGCGAAGCCCTGAAGGAGAAGGATCAAAAAGGTGATGAAAGGAGCAGTCGGCGTTTCGCTGATCAGTTCCGCGAAGCAGAAGTATACCGCCCAATGATCCAGAACGCACAGATGCTGAAGGCAAAGCACAAACGGCAATGAACTAGAAGAAGGGTGAATCGCTGAGTCATTCGGCGTTCACGACTAACCTCGCCGAGCAATCTGCCAACACTATTTTCTGAAGACTATATATACTAAACTCTTTACTAGTTTTTGGGAAAAACATTGTAGTCCGAACATTGTTGTTAATTTTCACTTTTAGAACATCAGATTTTAGTATCATATTCTCATTATAGAACAATATAATTTTAGTACTTTTTATTTTACTCTCAAGCTTGTAAGGGTTTGAAAAGCTGAAGAAAAAAAGGGTTTCATCTCTTCCAATTTGGAAGTGGGTCTCTTGGATTCTTCTTTCTTTGCTCAAATCAAGAATTATTTCTCTATACACATTTGATTTCAACATCATTGAAGGTATAAATTTATATCTCTTGATGTGTGGCTAAAAACCTCCATTCTTGGGGTGTGATTTAGCAAATATGTGTTGATATTATTGTTGGGTCATGCTTGTTGATAGGTTAGATGTATTTTAATGGTGATTTCACCTAGTGGTTGTGGTTTAATTTAATGGGTTTGTAGTTGCTAATACAAAGCCACCCATGTGTTTTCGGCTTGCCTTAGAGGGAGGTCATGAAACCAAGTTCAGCCCGAGAGGATGAGCCCTAGTCCCATATCCTAACACTCAACTCGAGAGAGTGAGTGGTAGGATGGCCTTCATGCGGTAAATGGGTGTCCGAGAGGAACGTATTTGAAACCAGGTAAGTTGCCCGAGAGGGAACTTATTTCCATCTAAAGCTTAGCCTAGTCACTATTATCTTGCAAATTTCCTATTGAAAGCATGTACCCAACTATTTATCTCAACTTCTATTGCAGTCACACCCCAAGAACTTTTCCTCATACTTGATTTTCTTGTTAATTTTGTTGTTTTTATTACTAGTGACAAAACCCCCCTTTTGATATTTGACACTTTCATGTCACCCCCCAAATTTACAATGTTTTTATTCAAAATTTTCTCAAACTACAGCTAACTAGAATAAAATTCTAGTTTAACTACTATTTTCACTACCACTCCCTTGGGACACAACCCTAACCCTTGGTGGGGTTACTATAGTATCGACGATCGTAGACACTCGTACCATAGGTTGTGTTGTTGGTCACGATAAGCATCAAAAAACATGCATTGTGTTCCTCTTTTTGAGTGTGAGCGTTGCATTTGATTCCTGATCTTAAATTGATTAGCGTTTGTGTGTTAATATGGAATCATTCTTTGTGTGGGGGCATTTGGATACTTTCATTGAGCTTGAACTTGCATTAATAGAAAGTATTGTGAGCATGAGAATCTTTGGTAATGGTATGTCGCAACTTTAATCTTTGAGTGCACATTTGATCTTTGCATAAGTAAATTGAGCCTTGTTGTGTGCATTCGTGATTGAGTCTTGTGTAGCACTATTTGAGACACCCTTTTTGAACAGATGAACTTGAGTTTGCTTGAGGACAAGCAAAAGTTTAAGTTGGGGGTGTTGATGAGTCCACAAATTGGACTCATTTAGGGCTATATTTTAATAGAAATTGTGTCCTCAAATGCTTATTTTATCTCAATATCTGATGAAAACCCTTAAGTTTCAGGTATTTGAAGTTTGAAGGAAAGCATGGACACTTCTTTGCAAAATGGAACGAAAAGGCTAAGGATCGCCGAGTCCACTTGGTGAGTCGCCGAAGGGTATCACTTCGCCTTTTGTTCCAGTGTGCTGATCCCTGAAGGAAAGGATCAAGTGGGCGGAAAAAGGGAGCAATCAATGCATCGCCGAGAAGTTTCGTGAAGTAGTACTATGTCGTCCAATGACCTAGAGCACAACGACGCCGAATGATGGTGCAATACGGTGACGAACTAGACCAAAGGGTAAATCTCCAAGTTGATTGACGATTCCGACTAATGATCCAAATGATCCGATGCAGCACAGATTTTGAAAACTATAAATACTCATTGAGAGTTATACATTTTACTATCAGAATTTTCAATATAGAACAATTAATATAATTTTAGTACTTTTTATTTTTGCTCTGATTTTGAAGAAGGTTTTGGAAAGTTGAAGAAGAAGAGGGTTTCATCTCCAAGGGTTTGGACTTGGGTCTCTTGGATTCTTTATTCTTGGCCTGTAACAAGACTTAAATCTTTATATCCATTTGAATGCAATCTCATTTAGGTATAAATTTCTATCTCTTGATGTGTGACTAAAAACCCCAATTCTTGAGGTGTGATTTAGCGAATAAGGGTTAAGATTGTTGTTGGGTCTTGCTTGCTGATAGATTAGTTGTGGATGAATTTAACAAATTTGTAGTTGCATATACAAGTTTATTTATGTCTTTTCGGCTTGCTCGAGAGAGAGGTCGGAAAACCAAGACTACTAGATTCATGGCCTAAGGACTGGGTCGACACGAGGTTCAGCTCGAGAGAGTGAACCCTAGTCTGATATCCTAACACTCAATTCGAGAGAGTGAGTGGGGTAAGGCGTAGGCTGGTCTTCATGCAGCAAGTGGGTATCCAAGGGGAACCCATTTGAAACGGGGTAAGTTGCTCGAGAGAGAATTTATTCCCACGTATAGCTTAGCCTAGTCACTATTACTCTATAAATTCTCTATCGAAGGCATGTACCCAACAATTTAGATTAACCCGTATTCCTGTCACATCTCAAGAATCCCCTCTCATTCATAGATTTCTTTGTTATTTCTACTGTTTTTGTTATACTTGTGACAAAACCCCCATTGTTAATTGACACTTTTTTGTCTCCCTCTTTAATTTACAATTTTTTAATCGTTAATGTCTTTAGCTACGACTAGTTAGAACTGAATTTTATTTTTCTATTAATTCTCAAAACCACTCCCTTGGGACACGGCCCCAACCCTTGGTTGGGTTATTATACTATTGCATGATCGTAGACACTCGTACTGGAAGTTGTTTCGTTGATTACGCAAAACATCATACCCCCTAGATATAACAAGGCGTACTCAACCCCAAAGGGGTCTCATACAATCCACTAAGCCTATCATAACATAAGATAGTAGAAAAAAGTACGGAAATTTAAAACATTTTTCAATACAATCGAAGTATCATAAAAAGAAGCGGAAGTCTATTACAGTTGTCTCAAACAATCTAATCCTCGAAAAAAGTTAGGAACACAGCCCATACAAAAGTCTAAATATGAAAGAAAAACATAAAAGGAAAGGGCGATCAGGTCCTAGATGCTATGAGGACTCACCAAAACTTCTCTTCTTGATCTACTATAAACCTAGCCACGAGGATGGTAGTCAATATCGCCGAACCCTTCATTTGATAAGAATGTAGACAAAAGTATGCGTTAGTAAAATAATGTACTAAATATGATGGCTAGCATAAATCATCAACATAAGCATATAAGAGGCATTGGTCAACATAAGACATATAACATAATCATAAGAGACAATAACATAAGTCATGAGCATAAGAGCTAACATCATAGTCATAGGCATAATCAATGCATTTAGAGCAACATAATGTAAGAGAAACACTTCATAAGTCACCTCAAGGCAAATTTGTGCAATGCATGGATAAGACCCCATAATTCCATCCACGCTAAGCAAGTCACTTTAGGCCCTCATTCATATTTATCGTCTTTTGATCTCATGCTTAGCTTATTTCTCATAGATAAGGGAACCTTCACCTTTAGTAAAACATATCAAGAAAAGGAACTTATAGCAACAATCCAAGTTAAGCATACATCATTACATAGATCATCATTACATAAGAGGAACATACCATAACTACCCTCAAATCATACTTCTGCAATGCATGAATAAGACCCCATAATTTCATACATACTAAGTAAAGCTTCTTGAGTAACTATAGTTTATAATTCATATTTTTGTTGTCATAGTGGGAATAAGCCTTAGCAAACATAGACCATGTGAGCTTAACATGGAATCCCATGTTACCCACACTGAAGAGGGTTGTCGTAATTGTCTAAGGTAGAGCCATACTCTTAGCTTAGGTGAATCCAATAGCTAAGTAACCTATGGGGGTACGTAGTTTATGGGATAAGTAGATCGCTACTAGAAACGTTCCCTTTCTAGTGGGGGAATTTCCATCTCAAGAGATTGTTTCTAGAAACCCGCCCTTTTTAACGGGGGAGTTTCAAACTCAAGCGACTATTTATATAAACCCACCCTTTTTAGCAGGGAGCTTCAATCTCAAGAGATTGTTTCTAGAAACTTGCCTTTTCTAATAGAGGAGCTTCCATCTCACATCAATATACACTCGGTGCTAAGAATGATTCCCACATAATACATATTAAGTTATAACTAGTTTCATTAGGATAGCTCATTATATCATGCGTGAGAATAACCTTTCGCCGTCCATGTCAACATATTGATTCAAATAGGTGAGAAAGCCTTTCAACCTTAGAATAATCATTTTGTGAATAAACCTTTCACAGCATGTTCATTATGTGTTCATGAGAATAACCTTTCAATTAACATAACAACATTTTCGTAATCATGGACACTTCATTCATAGTCATGCATAAGTGTGTATGTGAGAATAGGGTTTCAACAACACCACAATTTGTTACGACCTAGGAGTACCCCCTAAACGTAACACAGCATCCAACACTCCGAAAAGTGTCATACAAGACCTTAGCATATCATGAACATAAGATAATAGAAAAGTACGGAAAAATTTAAAACCTTTCTTTACAATTGAAGTCTTTATAAAATGCAAGCGAAAGTATTTTACTACACTTTATCTCAAACCATCTAAACTCAATTTGAGTTAAAATCTTTGGGACTCAGCCCATACAATAGTCTCAAACTTGAAAATAAAAGACATAAAGGAAATAGTGAGTTTGTCCTTGAAGCTATGAGGACTCACCAAAACTTCAACTCTTTTGCTCCTTAGAAACCTATCTCCATGAGTAGCACTCAAGACTCCAAACCCTACATTTCATTAGAATGTAGTCAAAGTATGTGTTAGTACAAAATGTACTAAATATGTTAGCTAGCACAACATCATAAGAGCATAAGATAAAAAGGGATAGTCAACATAAGACATAATCTAATACTTCATAAAACATTAATTAAAGACATAAGAGACAATATCATACTCACAAGTAAAGTCTCCAATATAAGCATCATATACACATTATTTACTTCTTAGTCATTTATATCATCATAAGACCACTCTCAAGTAACCTGAAAGCACACTTGTGCAATGCGTGAAGGGCATCCCATAATATCATTCACACTAAGCATGACCGTGAAGTCACTATATTCATACTTACTATTCATTTGGTCTCATTATTAGCTAAGCTCTCATAACTAAGGGAAACTCTCACCTTTAGTCAATTATAGCAAGGAAGGCAACTATAGCACAATCCTATCTCAAGATACATCACACAAAGGTACACTTTCTTGAATAACCTTAAGTCATACTTGTGCAATGCATGAATAGCGTCTCATAATACTATTCATGCTAAGTACCACTTTTAGGTCCTCATACTAATACATCTTGGTTTGGAACCTAGTTCCTCTCTTTAACTTTAGAACACTATGAGGTACTCGCTTAGGCACATCTTAGTTCTTTATTAGGTTGAACCCTATGAGACACTTCTTTAAGCATGTCTAAGTTCATTATTAACATGGACCCTATGAGATACTACCTTAAGCATGTCAAAGTCTATTTATACTCTTGAACACTATGAGGTACTTCATTAAGTAAGTCTTAGTTCATTTAAGCTTTTGAACAGTATGAGATGCTTCTACAAGTATGTCTTAGTTCATTAGATATGGAGATTGCTACTACAAGCATTAACTCAACTATGTGAAGGCTTCCATCTTATGAGACCTAACTTTGGGAAAACCCAAACTTTACTTCGTAAGAGTTCCCCCTTTTTACTTTGATAGTCCGCACATCAACTAGGTGTGGTTCTCCTTTCTAATTGGAGCCCAAACTCTATCTTGTGTGACACTCCATCTCATGATCAATATCCGACCCCAAGATTTGCTATTAAGCCTTACTTAATACTCATGTCTCATTGAAGGATGTCCTTGACAATCAATCCATGTTCAAGTGATTCTATCACTTTAAACTTTCAAACATTTATAAGGTAGGTTAGGTGAGTATAGGACTTTCACCACAATTCTACCTATTAGACTTCTATTCTCATTTAGACTTTACTCTCAAAGCATTAGCTTCTATGGTTAATCATATTAGCATCACTCTAAAGCCCTAATGATCAACATTCACAACTATGAGTCTTGATTCTTAATAGCTCTACACCATAAAGGCATCTTATGCACCTAGGTTACAAGGCATTCAATCACATTCTTCATTACTAGGTGATCCTAGCCACAATTCATCCTAAAGGTTCATCTTAAACTTTACAAGTCAAGACCCATCATATATAATCGAGTCTAGTTCAATTCATGTCTATGTATTCCTAATCTTGAACAATTACTACACGTAAAATTGATTTAAGAAGATCAATTCTAATTCTTCAATTTTATCTTTCATGGCATAAACTCACAAAATATCAAATTCATAAAATAGACAAGGGTTAACCATAGAAATCACATGAATCCATCATAATATCATAATTCAATGCCAACACAATCATAATTAAGTATTATCCACTAGATTGGAATCATACCTAAACACTACCCACAATGTAGGAAGAAACCCTAGCTAGAATTGGGTTTTTTACTTCACAATTGGGGGAAATCTAGGGGGATCTATGGGTGGAAGAATCCATAGATGAATAATCTAACATACCTTGATTCAAAGCCCTAACCAAACTTTCATCAATGGGGGAAAGTCTCCCCCAACTTCCTTTCTTCTTCTTCTTCTTCACTTCTAGAGAGAGAATTATTTGGAGAGAATTTGGGTTCTTTGAAGAATGAATTCATTGAATTAGTTTAGGGGTCTATTAGGCTTATATAGGTGGTTTAATAACTAACTGACCAACCTCCCTTAACCCCTAACTAATTACAAATTAACCCCTAAGCCCCTAACCTAAAACACTTTACTAAAAATCTGCCCCAACCCATGAGACCTGTAACACTCCAATTTTAGTCAGTTGAACTAGTGAGTTCAAGAGCCTTTGGTAAGAGTTTTGGAGTGTCGTATGAGGGTTAAAAATTGTAAAAATGGTTCCCGTACTTAGAACAAGGGATTTATGGGTTAAACGTTTGGGTATAACTCCCCAAGGACCAACCAAGGGGTCCTTGAGGAGGACCCCAAAACAGTCCCTAAAAATTGTCAAATATAGTGACCTACGGATGGCCATATCAATCTACGCCCTGTAGGTCATGGGCGTGGGTCAGGCCTGAACTGACCAGAAATTTCAAGCCTTAGTTCCTAACCACGGAGGCCAAACAACGGCCAGTAGCTCCACCTACGATCTGTAGGTGGAGGGCGGAGGTCAACACAGTTTTCTACTTTTTAGTTTTAGTTAGGTGTTTAGGAATTAAGTTAGTTATTTAATTAAGGGCTTAGGGGGTCGGTTATGTAGTTAAATAACCACCTATAAATACCTAATAAGACCCTAAAACTAAGTCATTAGGTGATTCATCTTTGAACTCCCAAAATTACTCTCAAGAAATTCTCTCTCTAGAAGTGAAGAAGAAGAGAAGAGAAAAGGGGCAGCAACTAGGTCGAATTCACCATGGATTCAAGATTTCTTTAGGGTTTTGATTGAAGGTATGTGAATCTTATTCATCTATGGGTTCTTCCACCCATACAACCCCTTTAGTAATCCCCAATTGTGGATCAAAAACCCAATTCTTGCTAGGGTTGTTCTTACATTGTGGGTAGGGCTTAGGTAGGATTCCAATCTAGTGGATAATACCTAATTATGATTGTATTGACATTGAATTGTGATATTATGATAAACTCATGAGATTTCTATGGTAAACCCTAATCTAAATTGATGAATGTGATCTTTGTGGGTTTATGCCATTAGAGGGAAAGTTGAAGGTGCTAAGGTGATCTTCCTAAATGAATGTCTTGAATACTAATTGATCAAAGTTAGGGTCATCTAATCATGAATAGAACCAGACTTGATTGAATAGGAAGGATCTTGACATGTAAAGTTAGAATTGAACCTTTATGATCAATTATGACTAGAATCACCTAGTAATGAAGGATGTGATTGAAATACCTTGAAATATAGGTATAATGATAAGATAAAGACAGAAAGCTTTGGGTACAAGGTTTGCAGTCATGAATGTTGATCACTAGGGTTTGAAGGTAAATCCAATATGATGAACTATGAATGTTAAGGCTTTGAGAGTAAAGTCTATATGTGAGATTAGAAGATTAAAGTATAGAATTGTGGTAGAAGGCCTATACCTACCTAATCTACATTATGAGTGTTTAAGTGCATAAAGTGATAGAATCACTTCAGTTATACTAATATCCATGTCTAATGTAGAATTCTAGACAAGACATTATGCATGAACATGATATGATATGAAAGGTTTTCTCACATAGAATGATTCTAGGTTGACTTAAGGACCTAAAATGAATCAAAGCATATTAGTCTAGAATAGCTTGAAGTTGTGACATAGGTTCCCTTCATGTATAGCTTGGCTTAGTAGAATAAGACCAAGATTGATAGCTTGGGATGGAGGATCTATACTCTCCAAAAGTATAGATTGACTTGGCATTATTAGGGTGCCTTCATGTGTAGCTTGATTTGGTAACACAAGACCATCTCATGGTAGCTTAGGATTGAGGAATTATGCTCTCCTAAGGTTAGCTTGAATTAGCATTAGTAGGATGCTTTTCATGGTAGCTTGACTTAGTAGTAGTCATGGTAGCCTAGGATTGAGGAAACCTACAGTCTCCTATGGATAGCTTGAACTAGCATTGTAGAATGCATTTCATGGTATCTTGATTTGGTTAGGCCAAGACCATTTCATGGTAGCTTTAGGATTGAGGACATATACTCTCCTAATGGTAGCTTGACTAGAAATAGTCATGGTAGCTTGACTAGAAGTAGTCACGGTAGCTTGACTAGAAGTAGTCATGGTAGCTTGGGATTGAGATTCATACTCTTTAAGGATAGCTTACATTAGCATCTTGGTGTGCTTGTAAGGTTAGCTTGAATTAGTAGTACTCATGGTAGCTTGGGATTGAGATTCATACTCTCCTAAGGATAGCATTCATTAACATCATAGGATGTATTGCATGGTAGCTAGGATGGGATAATTATACTCTTCCTTGGATAGCTTGGACTAGTATGATAGTATGTCTCCATGGTAGCTTGACTTAGCATAGTAAGGTCATGTTAGTTAGATTATTTGCTTGGTCTAGCCTAGTAGGGTGCTATTCCTTGGTAGCCTTGATTTGATGTCTTGTGCTCATTCATGTGTTATGACTTGCCTAGTATTAAATAGAGAAATACCTTATATGAATATAGGCAAATAGTCAAAGAGGGACAAGTCTTCAACTAGTGAACATTCGTGATGGTCTAAAGGAGTACTCAATGTGGGTAGTAGTATGGGATGCTATCCATACATGGCACAAGTATGACTTAGGGCTAGTTGTGATGGGTTCCCTTATGTAGTATGACTTAGCATGGGTTGTTGCCATAAGTTGCGTTCCAAGATATGATTGACTAAGGTGGTAGTTCCCTTGTCTTTATGAAGTAAGCTAATAAGTAAGACCAAAGGAGGGTGAATATGACTAGGATGACTTCAAGGTTATGCGTAGTGTGAAGGGTAGTATAGGATGCATTTCATGTATTGCACATGTGTGTCTTGAGGTTACTTAGAAGTATGGTGCCCTTAAGGTAGAAAGGCTTATGACTTAACCATGAACTTAGACTATGATTAAGATGACCAAAAAGGGATACTTGTCTTGGGTAGTATTATGGGATGATGTTCTTGCTTTGCACTTGTATGCTTTTAAGGTTACTTGAGAATGGTGCTATTATTGTAGCGATGGCCAAGGGTCAATTATGTTTATATGATTATGTCTTATCTCCTATGCTCATTAATTATGTCTTATGTTGACTTATGTTTATATGATGCTCATGTTGGAGACCATTCTATGACTATGATGATTATGTTATGACTATGTTATTATCTCTTATTATTATGTCTTATGTTGACTAACCATTTGAGATGGTCTTATGTTGTATGCTAGCTTTCATACTTGGTACATTTTGTACTAACGCATATTGCCTACATTCTAACCAAATATAGGTTTGGAGACTTGAGTTTCTTTGAAGGCTAGGATTTTAAGAGGCAAGAAGACTTGAAGATTTGGTGAGTCCTCATAGCTTCGAGGACGAACCCATATTTCCCTTATGTCTTTTATATTCATATTGAGACTATTGTATGGGATGTGCCCCAAGATTTTATTCTAAAAAGTTGTATTAGATGGTTTGAGACAAAGTATAGAAAGTCTTCTGCTTATTTTTATGAGATATGCTTTCCATTGTATGGGTTTATAGATGTTTTAAATTTTCTATATTGTTCTAATTACCTATGTTAAGATGATGCTAAGTGCTTGTATGAGACCCCTTTGGGGTTGAGTACGTCGTGTTACATCTATGGGGTACCCTTGGGTCGTAACAAACTTGGTATCAGAGCATAAGATTTTGGGATAAATTTTAGGATTGTCTCAAACCACGTCTAGCAAAGTCTTGTTAATGGGTGTGAGTCGCGACACATTTTTTGAATAGGAGGCTATTGGATGCTTAGGAAAAATCTCACTTCTTCATTCTCTTAGTCGTGCCATAGAGTTTGGCTTTAGTAGGCCATTTTTCTAATACGTGCCCATTGTTTTTCAGGGTATGGCTAATACAAGGGTGAATTCTAGGGGAGAAGAGGAAGACAATGTGGAGCAAGAGGTTCCTCCCCAAATTCCACCTCAAGCTCCTCCTCAAGTTCCTAATGACCCTCCAGTTGGGAATGCCACTCTTGTAGAGTTTAGGGCTTCTATGCAATTATTGGCTCAAGCCTTGACGACACAAGCCAATAGAGAGGTGGTGGCTCCAGCAAACCTTATAAGGGGGGTGGGTGCTTATAGAGTAAGACAGTTTTTGAGGATGAACCCTCCAGATTTTAGTGGCTCCAAAGTGGAAGAAGATCTAAATGGGTTTATAGAGGAGGTTTATAAGGTGCTAGAAATCATGGGGGTGACTTCTATTGAGAAAGCGGAACTAGCCGCCTATCAATTGAAGGACATTGCACAAATTTGGTATGAGCAATGGGAAGATAGTAGGCCGATAGGAGCGGGCCCTATAGAGTGGGAAGCTTTTAAGTCGGCATTTCTAGATATGTTCTTTCCCCGGGAGTTGAGGGAAGCCAAATTGGGAAAATTCAACAACCTTAAGCAAGGTAGTATGAGTGTTAGGGAGTACTCTTTAAAATTCACCCGTTTGTCTAAGTATGCTCCAAGTTTGGTAGCTAATCCAAGGGATTTGATGAATAGGTTCATGATGGGGGTGTCCGATTTGGTAGAAGACGAATGTCGTATGGCAATGCTTGTTGATGATATGGATATCTCACGCCTCATGGTGTTTGCCCAACAAATAGAAGAGTCAAAACTCAAAAATGAGAGGGCTAGGGAGAAAAAGAGGTCTAGGTTGTAAGATGATGAGTCTTTTCATGATGGGTCCGATGGACATGGTCGTTCTCGGAATCAACAAAAAAAATTCAGACAAGGTTTTTCTAATGCCCCTAAGCATAAGGATGAGAGGGTGTCTACCCCTAGGCCACAAGGGATGAGTAATAAGTCCCTATGGCCCTCTAGTGATAGGTGTGGTAAGAGGCATGAGGGTAGGTGTTTGGCCGGTAGAGAGGGTTGCTTCAGTTGTGGTGAGAGTGGCCACATGATGAAAGATTGCCCTAAGGATAAGGTTACAAGAAGAGAAGGTAACCAAGTTGCCTCTAATAGTGGGGATGTGTAGCCTCAAAAGAAGAATAGGTTATATGCTCTCCAATCTATAGAAGATCAAGAGTGATCTCCTCATGTCCCTTCCTGTATGTGTTTCGTGCTCTAATAAAATTTCCAGATTTCTTGTCTTTTATGACTTGTTATGTTTGATTTTGAAGTTGTTTTAGCATTTATGATGTTTAGAAAAGTTTGTGTAGGCTTACTCCCAAGTGGGGGATAGTGTGCCTATCTAGTAGGGTTATTGTGTGCTTCATGTTTTGCCATGATTTCCTTATATCCATGTTCATGAAATTGCTTAGGTCTTGTTAGAAATGACTTTTATGGATTGTTTCTTCATGTTGTGGTGCATGTGAGTAGAATTGCATATAGGCTTCATGAGTTGAATTATGAGAATGCCCTAGTTTTTGGAGGTTGAAAGGTTCCTCCTTGAATAAATTCTTTATGAGAAGAATTTTGCATTTAGTCTCCATGAGTGTGTGTTGAGCATGTTTTAGCTAGGAGATGTTAGTTCCTCCTTCAGAATAAGTAGATAAAGAGTTTCATGCATTTTGGGTTGGTAGAAGTAGTTCCTACTCCCTTCTGTCACATTGAACGTGTTTAGCCTAGAATTAAAGTTTTCTTCCTTGATAGTGTGCATTAGATGTCGTACGTGCATAATGGGCTGCTAATTTAGATTTTAGACTTCATGAAGTGTTTAAAGTGTCATTCGAGGACGAATGTTCCAAAGTGGGGGATAAGGTAACACTCCATATTTTAGTGAGTTGAACTAGTGAGTTCTAGAGCCTTTGGTAAGAGTTTTGGAGTGTCGTATGAGGGTTAAAACTTGTAAAAACTGTTCCCATACATAGAACAAAAGTTTTAGGGGTTAAACGTCCGGGTACGACTCACCAAGGACCACCCAAGGGGTCCTTGAGGAGGACCCCAAAACAGTCCCAAAAAACTGTCAAATATAGTGACCTACGGATGGCCATATCAATCTACGCCCCGTAGGTCATGGGCGTGGGTCAGGCCTACACTGTCCGGCAACTTCAAGCCATAGTCCCCAACCACGGAGGCCAAACGACGGCCAGTAGCTCCACCTACGGTCCGTAGGTGGAGGGGTGTAGGTCAACACAGTTTTTAGCTTTTTAGTTTTAGTTAGGTGTTTAGGAATAAAGTTAGTTATTTAATTAAGGGCTTAGGGGGTCGGTTAAGTAGTTAAATAAAAACCTATAAATACCTAATAAGACCTTAAAACTAAGTCATCAGCTCATTCATCTTAGTACTCCCAAAACTACTCTCAAGAAATTCTCTCTCTAGAAGTGAAGAAGAAGAAGAAGAAGAAGAAGAAGAGAAGAGAAGAGAAGAGGAGCAGCAACTAGGTTGAATTCACCATGGATTCAAGATTTTTTTAGGTCATTGATTGAAGGTATGTGAAGCTTATTCATCTATGGGTTCTTCCACCCATAGAGCCCTCTTAGTAATTCCCCAATTGTGGATCAGAAACCCAATTCTAGCTAGGGTTGTTCTTACATTGTTGGTAGGGATTAGGTATGATTCCAATCTAGTGGATAATACCTAATTATGATTGTATTGACATTGAATTGTGATATTATGATGAATTAGTGTGATTTCTATGGTAAACCCTAATCTAAATTGATGAATGTGATCTTTCTGGGTATATGCCATTAGAGGCAAAGTTGAAGGTGCTAAGGTAATCTTCCTAAATCAATGTCTTGAATACTAATTGATCAAAGTTAGGGTCATCTAATCATGAATTGAACTAGACTTTATTGAATAGGAAGGATCTTGACATGTAAAGTTAGAATTGAACCTTTATGATTAATTATGACTAGAATCACCTATTAATGAAGGATGTGATTGAAATACCTTGAAATCTAGGTATAAGAAAATATTATCTTTATTTTTAGTCTGTCATAGTTTTCATATGTTTTTTCATCTATTGCATATTCTTGTTTATTCATTTATAAATTGTGTTGTAGTTTATATTCTAAGTGTAAATTGTGTTGTAGTTTTTATTCTAAGTTTTCTATTTGTATTTGCAGATATAAAATAGTTTTTCTTTGTGCTACTATAGATTTTTTACAAATTCTTGCAAATATATTATTGTTTAGTCTATTTTGCCTATGTCTTAATTCTTGTCTTTTTGCTATAATTATTTCAGTAAGTTTTTGTCTATATTCGTTATTCTCGTTATTCACTGTATTTTTAAATATTGAATATATTTATATTCTATTTTAGATATATTATCTATTAATTGATCTAATTTGTCATTATCAGTTTTTGTGACATTGAATTGTTTATATTCTAGATATAATTTGTTTAATTTTCTCCTTTTTTTTCTTAACTTTCTACTAGTATGTTTCTTCTTATATTTATCATCATCCATAGCTCTGATACCATTTTTTGGGAGTGCAGAATTCATGGTAAAATGTAATAATACTTATTGTAATATTCTTTTGATAGTTATCTTAATTTGACTATTTCTTGAATATTATTTGTGATTTATTCTAAATACAACATATCTTGGTTTCTTAGGTACATATGTAAATTATTTTCCATTAATTGTTCTAATAGTTTTATGTCTTTCATAGCTTCTGTCTAATATTGCAAATATTCGTAGTTCATTTTAATCTGAATTTATTTCTAAATCATACCATTCTATTCTTTCGAGGTCTAAATCATGTAGGTCTATTTCATACCATTGTTGGTTTAATATATCTTCTGATTCGTTATCATTAAATATTTTTT
>JAJOOR010007403.1:0-45198 GCA_036250505.1 Solanum acaule | reverse complement strand
GTGGGTTCCTTTCGCCCATTATGTCCCTAGAATTCAGTCAGATTCTTGATTCCATGATTATGAACAGACCTAGGGTTTCTAGAATTTCAACAGATCATTATGAATTAGTTATTTAAATGTTCCAAATCAAATTATCATGTTATTGCTCCGTTTCTCGCATGAATTTCAGAACCCTAGCTATGTATTTCTTTAGTTCTTGAATTACAGATGCTAGGTCAGATATTTCAGTATTCAGTTATACATGCCTCAGTTTTTGAATGCATCACTATCAGATTAATTGTTGCATTCTCAGTTTTGCATGTTCAATTTTGAGCTATCCAGTATTATAGAAATTCAGTCATAATGTGTTAATCACTTAATCTATTGGGAGTAGCATAATACCGAGTTGGACTAGGGTTCAGCGTACCCATATAGTCCCAAAACTACGAGCCACGTAGGTGTAAGTCCCCTTTGTAGGCAACATCAGTTTAGTGATCACGTCAGCATGCCTCTACACCTTTGGCCGGGTGTATTGGGTCCTCTCGATGGGCCGTATACATCGGACGCCACATTTAACTCATGTGGTTTTATATTGGTTATTAGTAGCTCTCACAGTTCAGTCAGACTCTATTGCATTGACCACATTTATAGTTCATTCAGTATTCAATCAGCATGTTATAAATTGGTCATTGCATTCAGTTATCTCAGCATTCAGTATCTATATCATGTTTAGATTATTTCATTGCTTTATTGCTTTGTTCAGTTATATGTTATTTCAGCATTACTCTATCTTGCATGCTCAGTACCTTTCAAGTACTGACGCATACGTGCGCTACATCTTCTCGTGATGTAGGTTCAGGTTCTCAGCATCGAGATCACGTTTAGATCGGTTCCCAATCTTCAGTTCAGTAGCATCAGTGGTGAGTCCTCATTCTTCGAGGACTAGTGACATGTTTATCTTTATCGTTTTTAGTCCTTTAGTTTCAGTTTTGCTAGATCTAGTTGGGGCATGTCCTAACATTTCTAGTCAGTTTAGAGGATTATTTCAGACATAGTTAGATTCATCTTAGTATTGAGTTAATATCTTCTTTGTATTAAACTCATCAGTTATCATTTAACTCAGTTATAGTATATGGGTATTCCCCATCTCTTCATTTTATTTATGATTTAGCTTTCGCATCAGTTTATTATCTTTAGTATGCTCATGATCATGCCAACAGGGTTAGCTTGGGATCACTTGTGGTCCTAGGTCCCGTGTCCGCGTCTCGGGGGTAGCTCGGGGCGTGACAGTGGATTTCTCCAAGGATTCAATCCTACGAGGTATGTGAGACTTCCATAACGTTAGGTTCATTCACCCACATACCAAACATGGTTATTTCAGCGTGAATTCATCCCAAAGAGGTTGAAAGTTTGATGATCTTGATATATGTTCTTGAATTTGTTTTCGTTCTTTAATTGGGCTGGGATTGATGAGTTTTTGAGATTATTGCGTCGAATTATAGAGTTGTTTGGAGTAGGTTTTTAGGTAAATCTACTGGGTATATGAATCTAAAGATAATTTGGGAAAAAGAACAGAGTTTAGGCGAATTGGGACAGGAAAACGAAGAAGGAAAAGTCTGGTGAATATGGGTAGTAGGTCCTCAGGAAGGGAAAATTCTTCTTCGCGTCGTGGAGTGGTCACGAACCGTTCTGCCTCAAAATTTATTTCACGACCAAATATTTAAATGCATCTCCGCGTCGCGGAGTAGTTTCCAGACAGTGATTTCTTGATCGTTTCTCATGTTTAACTATTTAAAAACACTCATAAACATCATGAGATCCTTTCTATCACAAATCACAATCCTTGAATCCATAAATTCAAATTCAAGGAAAGTTAAGAGCCAAGTCTAGAGAATTTTTAGAGTCTTTTCAGAATTCTTTTGCAAACGTTTTAACATTGTTTTAAGACTTAAGCTTTGAGTTGAGTAAAGAGTAAGAGTAAAGTTCATTCTCCAAAGATTATACGGGAACTAAGTATTCCCCAGAGTTAAAATAATTTCACATTTCAACAAGAAAAGAAACATTGATTTCCAAGAGAGCCTTTGAGCTAGTTTTTGAGTAATTATCTCAAATCACAAAAAGAGTTTTTTAAAAAAAAATATGAACTGAGTATATTTTGGGAGTAGTATTGAGCACTGATATGGGGACGCGAGTTCAAAATAACTCAAGTTTTCATAAACCATGTAGTCATCATGGGTAGAAAGTATCATACTTTTTAGATGATTCCTTAGTGCTTTTTAGCATAAACTAGTGGATTCACTTAGTTAAGGCGTTCTATATGATGGCAAAGTATAGGATAGTTCTGGCAGCGTGGGCAAGACGTTGTATCATCACTTAGGCTCATAGTGGTGGTTGTTGGTTAGAAAAACTCCCACAGTATTATATTACTTTATATGAAATTGAGTTGTTATTGTATTTTCTTTAATACATTGGGTCACCTACTGTTTTAAATGCTTTGTATAAACTACACTATTATTGTTGTTTTTACCTTGCATTTGAGTTGAGTTATTCATGAGTTGAGTAAAGTCAAGGTAAGTGTTCCTTTCATATTCATTTCAAGCTTATGTCATGTTTAGTTTTCCCCTCGCATACTCGTACATTCAATGTATTGATGTCATTTGTCCTGCATCATTTAATGATGCAGATACAGGTAACCAGGATCAGCATCTAGTTCCCCGTTGATCTAGTTGAGCACTCAGAGTCAGTTGGTGAGCCTCCTTGCTTTCTGGAGGACTCCTTTTACATTGTTTTCTAGTATTTTAGTTGTTAGGATGATCGGGGGTCTTGTCCCGACATCCTTCTTAGTATTTAGAGGCTTCAGAGATAGTTAGTTATGAGTTCTTTAGTCTTATATTTCAGATGTTTTGCTATGAGACTTGTATTGCCATCTTGGCTAGTTTGAATGTTTCTTTAAGACATTCTAAGTTATTTCATTAGTTCCTTATTTGAGACTATTTCTTGTGTTTAAGTCTTCCACTGAGTAAGTAAGCCAGGCTAAGGGCTTGTTTGGGACCAGCAATGGTTCTCTAGTGTCAGTCTCCCCCAGGGTGTAGGCTCGGGGCGTGACAAGTTGAGTCATTTTAGTCAATGAAAAAATAAGCTATCTTTTGATCTTATTAAAAAAAAAAGGAGAAAACACAAAAAAAATTCTTCCTTTAGAAGCTATTATACATTTCTTTAAAATAAAATAACAAATTTTGCATTACTTAATGAAAAGAATAATAATATTTTTTATTTAGATTTTTTTTGTAAAGTTTATTAAAAGAAAATTCAAAATATTGTACTTTCATAATACTTTGATAAATTGCATTTGTCAAAAAAAAAAAAAGTCTTAATATCTTAAAGTTTTTTTTTCTTACTATCCAATCTGGACGAACTACGCACACCTGATTCTCACATCATTGAGATACATAGGAATCCCTCCACGGGCTCGGATATATAAGTTTTTTTTAAAACAAAAAGGGTCTAGTCCTCTTTCAAACTCCAAAAAATATGTTTGTTCACATAAAAAAAGTTTGTATCATTTTTCAAAAAAATAAAAATTCTTACTATAGGGATTACTCAAAGTTGACCTCAAATTTGTCTGAAAGTAGTTGAAGGTGATTCATATGCATAAAACTATTTTTTGGTACCAACTAAAGTCAAAACAATCTCAATCATGAATTAATTTCTTTCTTTTCTCCTCTAGTATTTTTTTAAAAAGAGGTCTTCTGCAAAACAAAATCAGAAGAAATAAAAAATATTTTTTTATTTATATGAATTACGTTTAACCTGATTCTTGCTATACAAGATACGTAGGTAGTCTTACAATAGGACTCGGTCTCACAGAATAAAATTTTATATCCTTGAAGGAATGAAATGGGATCATATTTTTAAAAAAATGAAAAAATGATAAATTAAAAGGTGTTTCAAAGTTCCTCAATTTAAAACAGGGGACATTTTAATTTGTTAAAAAAAATCACTCTCCTTACTAGGGAACAAACACCATACTTGCATTTTGACCTTAGTTAATAAACACCTTAGATGCATCATCTTTTATTTCTATGGAATAAACAATCCAGTTGCATTTTGACCTTAGAGAACAAACACTCTATCATTTCTCATTTCTAGGGAGCAAACACCCCAGTTACATTTTGACCTTAGGGAGCAGACACCCTAGAGATACCATCTTTTTTTTAGGGAACAAACACCCTAATTGCATCGATGTCTTGCATTTTTCTTTTGGTATAAGTATTTCTCATTTATGCTAATAGCTTAAATGATATTTTCATGGTGTAAATTGGGGTAAAAATTAATAATTGTGGTGATTCTATTTGATGATTTTGTTGAGCGAGATCTTCCTAAGTAATGAGATTAGTATAGTAGGACCCTCCTAAATAATGGAACTAGCAGGACCCACCTAAATAATGGGACATAGTATAGTAAGGGACCTCCTGGATAATGGGACATTAGCATGACCCTCCTGAATATTGGGACTACTAGGACCCTCCTGAATATTGGGACTACTAGGACCCTTCTGAATATTGGGACTACTAGGACCCTTCTGAATAATGGGACGTAGTATAGCAAAGGCCCTCCTGGATAATGGGACATTAGCAGGACCCTCCTAGTTAATGGAACTAGCTGGACCCTCCTAAATAACGGGATACAGTATAGCAAGACCCTCCTCATAATGGGACTAGCAGGACCCTCCTGAACAATGGGATTAGCAGGACCCTCCTCATAATGGGACTAGCAGGACCCTCTTGGACAATGGGATTAGAAGGACCCTCCTACATAATGGGATTTAGATTAGTAGGACCCTCCTCATAATGGGATTAGTAGGACCCTCCTCATGATGGGATTAGTAGGACCCTTCTCATAATGGAATTAACAGGACCCTCCTCATAATGGGACTAACAAGACCCTTCTATATAATGGGATCTAGTTTAGCAGGACCCTCTTACATAATGGGATTAGTTTAGTAGGACCCTCCTCATAATGGGAGTAACAGGACCCTCCTACATAATGGGATTAGTAGGAGCCTCCTCATAATAGGATTAGCAGGATCCTCCTAGATAATGGGATTTAGTTTAGCATGACCCTCCTCATAATGGGATTAGCAGGAGCCTCCTGGACAGTGGGATTAGCAGTACCCTCCTCATAATGGGATTAGCAGGAGCCTCCTCATAATGGGATTAGCATGACCCTCCTACATAATGGAATTTAGACTAGCAGGACCCTCCTGGACAATGGGATTAGCAGGACCCTCCTACATAATGGGATGTAGATTAGCAGGACTCTCTTACATAATGAGAATTAGTTTAGCAGGACCCTCCTACATAATAAGTTTTAGTTTAGCAAGACCCTCATGTATAATGGGATTTAGTTTAGCAGGACCCTCCTACATAATGGGATTAGCAGGACCCTCCTACATAATGGGATTTAGTTTAGCAGGACCATCCTACATAGTGGGATTTAGATTGACAGGACCTCCTACATAATGTGACTAGCAGGACCCTCCTAGACAATTGGATTAGCAGGCCCCCATTTGATTAGCAAGACCCTCCTAGACAATGGGATTAGCAGGACCCTCATATATAATGGGATTTGGTTACTTTTTCCTAGGATAAAGATTTCCTAGTCTGAGACCGTTAATTTTTATTTTTCTCCTAGGATAAGCTGTTCCTAGTCTGAGTTTATTTTTATATATTTTTTTAAAATTCACATTTGCTAATAACTCACAAAATCTTTTCAATGAAAACTGGGGTAAAAGTTTTGTTTATTTCTTTTGTTTGTGATGGTTTTCAGGTTTCTTCAAGGGAAACATGGATTTGAAATTCAAGAACAAAATTTCAACTCTTTTCAGAATGATCAATACCCTTGATAGCTAGAATCAAGTTCTTAATTACATGAAGCAACCTGACCTCCTGACACCTGCTTCTATTCATCTACTGATCAACAAAACAAGCAGGCATTCAAGAACATTTTCAAATTGTCATTTTGAAGTGTCAAAATCTCACTCTAAGTGGCAAGTTAAGCCTCGAATCCAATTCAAGATCAAGATAGTCTCCAAAATCAAGGTGATATCTCAAATTCAAGACTCAGGTGAAGAATCAAGAGAAGCTGCATAGATAGGAGCTTGTACTTTTATTTTCCTTTTGACTATTAGCTTCTTCTTTTTTTATGTAAGGATAGGAGTCGCAACCTGGAGCGTCGATGGAACCTTACTTAACTTCCAACTCATCACCTCATCTCCTTGAACTACACGTGACATGAGTCCCTTATAACCCTGAATATGTAGGATGTCCAAAACCAAGATACGGTCGCATAATTTTTTCCTTCAAATAAAAGTCCGGTAAAAAAAATTCACGTTATCTACTTCTTTGTCTGAAAACTCTTCGTGTTTCCAATCAAAGAGGGGCAAACTGTAGACACATAATTTTTTACCGAACTTAAGTTTAACACCATTTTTAGAGCTTAAATATTTTATAAAAAACCGAAATTAAATACTTTGACTTTTACCATATTTTATTAACTTTATTGTAAAAGGTTTGAAAACAACAAAAAATGGAGTCATGTTTTAGGCTATGTTTTATTTTTAAAAAAGAAAAGGAAATTTACAAATATATATGTTTTTAATTTAGATTTAATGAATAAGTTAGTGTTTCTTAATTATATTTTTATGTTAGTTATTTAACTTTTCTATAATCTTATTAATCCAAAATAAGTAATTATTATTATTATTATTATTATTATTATTATTATTATTATTATTATTATTATTATATTTTATTTGTTAACAACAATTTATTTTATTTTTTAAAAAGAAAACAACCTAAACTTTCCACTCATCACACTACACCTACACTACACCCCATACCTTACCATTACCCCATTACCTATCCAATTCACTCACCTCACTCACAAACACATGGATAAAACATAAAAGGAAAAAAAATATAAATAATACACACAACACACCGGCACAATCACGATTAGCAAAAAAAAAAAAAAAACACAACAAACATGCTAGACATAGAAAAAAGAGAGAACAACCAACACACAACCAATATACACACAAACACCACACCAAACGCAGGAAAAAGAAGAAAAAACGTTCACATTTTATTTTATTTTCCTTTTAACAATTCACCAATACACTCATATCTTTTCTTTTCTTTCTCATTACTTTCGTGCAAGTACAATACATATACCACCACATATAACTTTTAAAAGATTTGTGGGTGTTATAATCAAGCTTCAGTCAAGATTTTACGATATTTAATTATTTTTTTTGCGATATTTAACTCTAACTTATCTCTTTAATTTATCTATGGAATGTGGTGTAATTTTATTATACTTTTTTATATAGTTTTGTTTCATTCATAATTTGATTGAAATAAATTTGAAATTAAATATATTTGTTGTTATTTATTGTTGTACAATTTTGATGCTTTGAATAAGTTTCTAGTTAACTTCATTTAGAGTTTCATTGAATATGGGAAATTAATTAAGGATTTAGAGTTAGTACATCGAATTTTGTTTTATTTAAAATAATAATTTTTGGCTTAAGATAGGTTGAATCATTAATTGAACTACTATTTCTATACAATTTCTATTGGTGTTAACATTTCCAAATTTTAATCTAAAGGAGCTTATATCATAAGTTATACCTTTTTTTTTGTTATTATTTAAATTTAAGTTGTTGGCCCTTACAAATTTAGCCGGAGTTAATAATAATGATTTGCTTTGAATAAGTTGTTTTGGATTTATAAAGCAAAATACTTATTTTTAACGTTAAATAAACTTTTATACACCTTTTAAAAATATTTGTCTCAATTAAGAATGTGGTTACACATCTTTTTTTGAGACATTAAAAGAAATTCAAGGATGCAGTGACGCACCTTGAAAAAATATTTTTTAATAATTAACTTTCATTAAATTTAACTAAAAATTGTGGACAGAGAAAATTAGGTGATGCACTCGAGAGAAGAAAGAAGTTATGCTCTTAAGTTATTTATATGTCAAAAATCGAGAATGCAGTTATGCATCCGATTTAAGATTAATAAAAGTTCAACAATAAAAAATGTGAATAAATCATGGCCTATAAAAATATATCCAAAAGATAGTTAAAATAAGTATAAGTTAATAAAAGCGACCGTGCTAGAACCACGGGACTCGAGGAATGCCTAATACCTTCCCCTCGGCCAACAAAATTCCTTACTCGAATTTCTAGTTCGCAGACCAAATCAAGAGTCATTTCCATTTGATTAGGGATTAAACAAAAAGGTGACTTGGAACACCATAACTCAATTCCAAGTGGCAACTCTAAAAAAAATCCCTATTAAATGCTTTCACTTAAATTGGAAAAACCCTATCTGCCGTGCGAAAAAAAGGTGTGACATACTTGTAGATACGAAATCTATCCAAACACACATATTTCTTTTCCTGCAGTATCCACGCACAAATACAAGATACACATGTCACCTTTAAGTATTTAGTGTAACTCTTCACTGTGGCAAAATCAAAAGATTTTCTCACCGCTGCTTGAGCTACTAACAATTGTTGCTCACTCTTGGTACTGAATGTTTGATACATCTAAAATTTAGTTCCATAAGAGAAAGAATGGTTGGGTTGTGATCTCAATTCCGGCTCTCCCTTCACTTCTTCAAAATGTTCGAAATCTGCCGCATCTACTAGCTTATCTTCAACATCCACTTAATGATCATGCATATCCATTTAATCATTTCCCAAGTTTTCATTTGATTGATCATAGAAGCTCTCCTTTGGTTGATCACCCAAGTTCTCATTTTCAACCCAGTCATTGTCGTTAAAAGAATCTGTTGGTTCAATCGGAGACCTCGCAATGACATTTGTCCTCAATATAGGCCTAGAGCCATCAACAACAATATCAATCATGTACAAGCTCACATGCCTATCATTATTTATGAATGTGGGATGTATTTTCCCCTCCCATTCATTTGATAGCTTATCACCAAGTTGTCTGGCTCGCAGGCTAGCTCACCGGCCTCAATTACGCTTGCAATCATATCATCATATGAATCATTGTGATGCAACACAATGGGCACTATAGTCTTACTAAATGATTTACAATACCAACTTTTGGGGGTCTCCTCCCATACTCCCATATAATCACCACCAGCAACAACAAATTTAGCTACTGTCATACATAGACTACATTGATAGATACTAGATTACGATATCAGTAACTAGCGGTCGATGACTGGTACGAAATCCGTACAAAATGCAAATGAACAAGATTGGGTTCAGATCAAGCTCGAAATGGAGAACAAGTATCTATAGTCCTTCTAACAAATAAAGCTTGTCTAAAAATGAGTTATGAAGTGATTTTGGAAGATTTTTGCAAGCTTCTAAAATGGGGGAACTTTTTTTTCTTTGAAGCTATTTGAAAGAAAATGGTGTAAAAATGGAAGCAATGACTAGAATGATGATGATTTCACCTGTGAACATTTTGGTTTCTTCTTGGAGAGCTTTTCTCCAGTGGAATTGCTTTTAATAAATGAAAAAAAAAAAACAATCCCAGATTTGTTGGATGAGTGAGGACCAAAGTGTAGTATTAAAAACTTGAGAGCAGTGTGTTGTATGTTTTTGAAGAATATTGAGTGATGTCATATATAGTGTCTAAAGTTAAATTTGTTTAAGACTTGTGTCTAAATGCTCAATAAAGTTTGGAGAGTGGCTATTTTTTCAACTCTTCCACTCTAATCTATTATATCCATAAAAAGTTATCAGTAAAAACAATACTACTATAATTTAATATTTTATTTTACTTTTAATAATAAAATTTTATAGCTATAAACTATTATGACAATTGAGAATATTTGATGGGCACATATATCAAAGTGTGTTATTTTTTTACTTTTTTGAGTTAATAGGAAAAAGCTTTAAAAAGTCATAAAAGCGGTACTACTTAAATCTTCATCATATTTGTGTTCCTTGTTTGCTAGAAAATTGACACATTAATTTACCACTCTCCAAATGTGTTAGATAGTGTCAAATGTGATATTACTAAATTTCAACTTTGCCAAATGCTAAAAATTCAAGAAATGTGAAATTATACACTTATTTATACTAGTTAAAAGGTCGGAAACTACATTCTGCAACATATCAACATAGTTTTCTAATGAGTTGAGATAGTAAATAAATGGGGCAATGATCACGACAAACTTGGATGGATTTGACGAATCATATTTTCATGAATGAGTTTTTATTGTTAGGGTGAATGTTTTGTAGAATTTACGTAGTATTTGATAATCAAAAATCGACATTTCATACCAATTTTCGTCATTAAGAGATTACCTTTAACAATCTTTGATGATTCGGGGGTTTTGTCACCCTATATTTGATACCAGTCTTAGGAGTGAAATTAAATTCATTCTAAACTCAAAATCCATTGTTAATGATAGAGATAGTTACTATCGGTCACGATCTTAGAATACGATAAGCGTCATTTTGGTAGGTGTTTTCCCCCCTTATTTTTTGTATTCAATATCCTATTTAAAATGGAATGCAAATACATTTCTAAACTTGAGTTCTTTAATTGATAGCGGAGATAATTACAAACCATCATGATTACATGTTCTTTCTTATTCTATATTCGCTATCCGCTTTAAAGAAAGCCCATTTTTCAAATTTTAGAGTTCAAGTTTAAAATTATCACAGTATTACACACCAACGATTAGAAGAATAAACTTACAATATTACAAAGAAAAATAAATGGGGTGAAGTTCTTATAAACAAAAAGTAGGACAAAGTGAAAAATAAGATTATTAAATGATTAGAACAAAATAAGATAACGACACAATCGTACCAACTCACTGGTTATGTAAAGAGAGACTTTTTGTCGTTACATGATAACAAATTTGACAATACAATAACATTCACATAAGAAGGAATTTGTAGATTAAAATATCAAATTTTAGCAAAATCTATGGATGCATTACCAGAAGGCCTCTTACGGTAGAAATAATCCCAATAATCAGAATGCAAGACATGTTTGTACACTGGCTTTTCTCCATCTTTCAACATTTGTGAAAATGGACCAATGACACTATCAAGGCTAGAATTCATAAATAGCGGTATGAATATTCAAACCCTACTCGAATCAACTGCTACACAATGCTCGATACTCTTGTATCGATCATTGATCATGATCTGCAACAAGTCACATATGGTAATCTCTAAGGCGTCTTTGATTGGATTTACATGGATCCAATTATCACCTTTAGTCCCTCGGACATATAGGTCTCCCATGTCATCTTGGAAGAGTAGAGTGATGCAGGACACGTTTCAGTGTTGGCGAGCCCCTATGGTGATACTTGGATTTGGGCATGGTGGATAGTAGTTTATGTTGATATTCATAGTTCTCATCAAGAGAGGTTCTAAAGATTCATCAATTTCATTGACATTGAGACCCTTCAATAGTACCTCTAACAACTTTTTAGAAAGTGGTTTAGCCCACTTTTGATACTCCAAGACTTTGTTCCTATAAACGAGTGACAAAGTCAAGAATTTCATTAAGAGCGTACGAAATTTAATGGCAAGGTAATTTAATGTCAAAGTCAAGAATTTCACTAAGGGCCTATTTGTAAGGACACCCAGGTAATTGGATTTGGTGAATTGGGTGTAATTACATTATTTGTCTTGTTTGGTTGGACATGTAATTTCTTGGTCAGCAGGTAATTGGTGTAATTGGCAGGGGGTAATTATACTCTCCAATTCATAGACAGAGGTTGTGAATTGCTGATTACTTTTTAATTTCTTTTCTTTTTTTATTTCTATTTTAATTTTTTTTACTTCAATTATTTTAAGTTCTTATTATTATTCTAAAAATTTCTAAAAGTTAATTTTTTATTTTATATTATTATTTTCATTTTCTTCTCGTTCTCAACCTTACTTCATGTGATTCTATGCAATTTTTTCGTATTATCTATTTCATTATGCCATGCTTATTTTCTCGTTAGCATAATTTTATAAGTATTCTAATTTTTATATTAAAAAAGAATTTATTGTTAAGTAAGGTTATAGACTTACATTTTCTTTTTTTAAAATAAAATAAATCATATATATGTATGCTATGTTGAAATTTGCGATAAGAGTATTATGTTAAATTATTTGTTTTGAATTTATAACTTATGTTATATTTTCAGTTTCATTTGTTTTAGTTATTGAATTCTCATTGCAAGTAATTTTTTAATTTGACTTGATAGATTATCTTTTTGTCAAACATTTTAATAATTTATGACATTTTATTTATATATTAATCTTTTTATCAAACATTCATTTCACGATGTTCGTAGAAACTTCATACCTTTAGTTTTTATGGTCAATTCAATTGAAATATATTAATTTGAAAAAAATATAAATCAATTATTTTTCATAATATTAATTAAGAACATATGTTTATTAATTATTATAGGGAAAAAGGTCTGAATTATATCTGAACTTTGGTCGAAATTGTTGTTACGATACCAAACTTTGGAAAGGACCTTTTACCCCACTCTGCTCTATTTAATAGTGTATTTTAAAAGTATATATGTGCCCACGTGGACATCATAAATATTGCATAATTATAAATAGTAAAGTGTTCATATGGGCACATATATACCTTTAAAATACACTACTAAATAGTGCAGGGGTAAAAGGTCCTCCATAAAGTTTGGTATCATAACAGCAATTTCGGTCAAAGTTGGAGTATTTTTCAGACTCTTTTCCCATTATTATATTTTCAAAAAATAATATATATCTTAAATATTTAAGTTAATATCATTTATGAAGTTTCTCATTTGTCTAGTATAAAATATAAATAATTAATTTTTATTTTTAAAATTTAATAAAATATTATGATTGCAATTGTGCATCTAAATAGAACATATGTAATTACACTGTGGCATCCAAACAGGACATGTGTAATGTAATTACACTGTGGCAACCAAACATGTTAGTGTAATTACTAGACTGTATAATTAGTAGGCTAGTAATTACTACCCTAGTAATGACACCAATTTCAATTACCAGGTGGCTTTCTAAACAGACCATAAAAGTGTTTCCATAGTCCTTCAGAAACAACATTTTTACCCCACAAAGGTAGAAATAAGATCTACGTACATCCTATCCTCTCCATACCCTACTTGTGGAATTATACTAGATATATAATTGTAAAACGTATAGAAAAATTTCCTACATATGCAATATAATTTTGATTTAATTTATATACACCTTTATAATACTTAGAGATACGGGTCAAACACACGCCTGAAGTAACATATTTTTGCAAGTCTCCTATCTAACTGTCATCAACTAACTATCAAAACACATCTCAAAATTAATGAGTCAGTTGCCATTAGGACGAAATTTTAAGCCTAATTATCTTGTGACACAACCTTTTATGATTGTATTGAGACACTTGGCCTAGTAAGTTTCGAGGTTTGTTTTTATAAATAGCTAACTATAGTTTAGATAAAAAAAAATGCAAACACCTTACAGTTAAAGATTTGAAACTCATGAAAAGAAAAATACTACAAGTATGCTTTTTACTTACTCAAAAACATGTGACCTATAAATTACACATAACAAAACACCCAAAAAGTTACCTTGTTTGAGGAGGCCAAAGATTGATATCATTTTGTGGGTTACAACCATGTTTTATACTATCCCTCCACTTACAATATTACAAAGAAAAAAATATGGGGTGAAGTTCTTATAAACAAAAAGTAGGATAAAGTGTAAAATAAGATTATTAAATGATTAAAACAAAACAAGATAACGACACAATCGTACCAACTCCCTGGTTATGTAAAGAGAGACTTTACATGATAACAAATTTGACAATACAATAACATTCACATAACAATAAATTTGTAGATTAAAATATCAAATTTTAGCAAAATCTATGAATGCATTACCAGAAGGCCTCTTATGGTAAAAATAAGCCCAATAATTAGAATTCAAGTTATGTTTGTACACTAGTTTTTCTCCATCTTTCAGCATTTGTGAAAATGGACCAATGACACTATCAAGTCTAGCATTCATAAATTGCGGTACGGATATTTGAGCCCTGCTCGAATCAACTGCTACACAATGCTCGATACTCTTGTATCAATCATTGCTTATGATCTTCAACAAATCACCTATGTTAACCGTTAAGGCGCATTTGATTGGATTAACATGGATCCAATTATCGCCTTTTGTCCCTCGGACATATAGGCCTCCAGTGTCATCTTGGAAGAGCAGAGTGATGCAGGACACATTGCAGTGTCGGCGAGCCCTTATGGTGATACTTGGATTTGGGCATGGTGGATAGTAGTTTATGTTGATATTCATAGTTCCCATCAAGAGAGGTTCTAAAGATTCATCAATTTCATTGACATTGAGACCCTTCAATAGCACCTCTAACAACGTTTTAGCAAGTGGTTTAGCCCACTTTTTATACTCCAAGACTTGGTTCCTATAAATGAGTGACAAAGTCAAGAATTTTGTTAAGAACGTACGAAATTTAATGGCAACGTAATTTAATGTAAAAGTCAAGAATTTCACTAAGAGTGTTTTGATAGTCCTTCAGAAACAACATTATTACCCCCACAAAGGTAGAAATAAGATTTGCGTACATCCTATCCTCTCCATACCCTACTTGTGGAATTATACTAGATATATTATTGTAAAATGGATAGAAAAAATTCCTACATATGCAATATAATTCTGATTTAAGTTATACACACCATTATAATATTTTGGGATAATGGTCAAAAACACGCCGGAAGTAATAGATTATTAATATGCTAGTCTCCTATCTGACTGTCATCAACTAACTATCAAAACACATCTCAAAATTAATGAGTCAGTTGCCATTATGACGAAATTTTAAGACTAATTAACTTTTGACACAACCTTTTGTGATTGTACTGAGACACTTGGCCTAGTAAGTTTCGAGGTTTGTTTTGATAAACAGCCAACTATAGTTTAGATAGAAAACGCAAACACCTTACAGTTAAAGATATGAAACTCATGAAAAAAAATACTACATGTATGCTTTTTACTTACTCAAAAACACGTGACCTATAAATTACACATAACAGAAAACCCAAAAAGTTACCTTGTTTGAGGAGGCCAAAGATTGCTATCAATTTGTGGATTACTGCAGCGACCCGTAAAATGAATAAGTAAAACTAGAGCCTAACTAGTGAGTGTGTGAGTTTGTCATGAGGTTTGAGGTGGTTTGATGTTGTCCCGAGCTTTGGTTGAGGATTTTAGGGGTTAAACATCAAGGTACGACTCCCCAAGGACTACTCTAGGGGTCCTTGAGGAGGACCCTAAATCCTAACCCCCAAGACCCCAAGATCACCAAAAGCTAGAAATTTAGGGTGAACTATGAATGGGGTTAACGACCAGTAGGTCAAGCCCCCAAAAGACCACTCTCTGACCCAGACCATGGACAGCTAGGATGGCTCGTGGTCCCACCCACGGTCCGTGGGTGGTGGTCATGAGTCACCACTGGTGTAATCTGCATATTTGGTTCTGCCAAGTGAGGGGTTGTTTGGTAATTAGCTAATTAGTTTAGTTAAGTGTTTGGACGGTTATTTGGGTTTATTAAGGTATTTTAAGAGTATTAAAAGTATTAAAATCTATTTTAGACTTCATTATTTCAAAAACCCAAAATACAAACCTCCCCTACCCTCCAAAAGTTCTCTCTAGAAACCTCCATTGGAGGTGAAGATTTTAAGCTTCCAAGGTCAAATCTTCAAGTTTTTCAAGGGATTTTCGTGGGATTATTCTTAAAAAGGTATGGTGGTCTTCATCCTTGACTTATTATCTTTCAAGGAGCAAACTTCAAAAGTTATTTCAAATCTTTAAAATTTCCCCAAAACCCTAGATTTTAATCTATGCATGGGTTCGATTCTAAATGATTTCTAAAGGATTTATTGCATTGTTATGAATGAATTGTAGATTTTAAGATGAATTAAGATGATTTCTTCCTAGAACCCATGTTTCCCCCAATTTGCTAAATTGTGATTTGTGATTGGGAGTTGATTGGTTATGCAAGTATGTTGAATTGATGATGCTTATATTGAATTAATTGATTGAA
Source organism: Solanum acaule (assembly GCA_036250505.1). Classification (NCBI taxonomy): domain Eukaryota; kingdom Viridiplantae; phylum Streptophyta; class Magnoliopsida; order Solanales; family Solanaceae; genus Solanum; species Solanum acaule. The sequence goes on along the minus strand of JAJOOR010007403.1, from coordinate 29,075 downwards.
TCATGTCAATTTCATTATCTATTGTAGTATCTTGGATTTATGGATTTATGTTGGTTCTTAGCCTTGAAGGTTAAGTTATGATCAAATTACATATTGAAGTAGAATTGTGCTTGATCTATTGATCCACTTGAAAGGTGGAGATGTTTACTTACTATGTATATTGTGGTATTGAATTGATGGATATCTTCCTTGTACCTCTATATATGAAGGATCTATGTGTGATCATGATGTAAAGTATGTGTGTGTGATTTCATGAATGTATAATGATCATGTTTAGAATGTAATTGTGTTATGATTGAATGTTATTTTGCAATTAACACCTATGAATGATGAGGCTATATGTGAAAGGCTATTCTCGCATACACACACTCATGAGTGAGTAATGAATGAAGTTTCTATGATAATATTAATGATGATGGGTTAATTGAAAGGCTATTCTCAATTGTACTCTAATAAATGAAATGACATGTTGTGAAAGGACTTTCTCATATTATGGGATTCCTAGGTGAAAGGCTATTCTCATCTTTGAATCTATGAGCTTTCCAATGAATGAATGTTGGGGTTTGAGATGGATGCCCATACGTTAGTTGAGGCGGGGTATCTAGTAGCAATCTCTTATCCCATAATAATGAACGAATGTAATGAATGTCAAATACTCAGTGGGGAATAATGCTACTCACCGAATGGATATGGATTGAGATGGGTGCTCATATGTGAGTTGAGGTGGGGCACTTAGTAGCAATCTCTTGAGATGGATACTCATACGTTAGTTGAGGTGGGATATCTAGTAGCAATCTCCCTATCTCATAACTATGTGCCCACGTAGGTCTAGCTAATGGATCCACTTAAGGCTAAACAAAAAATGATGGTCCTACCTTAGGCAAGTAGGAATCCCTTTATCCGGTGAGGGTGACACTGGTATTCCATGTCAAGCTCACATGGTCTATGTCGGTTAAGGCTTACCCCCACAATAATATTAATGAACTATGGCTTCTTAAGAATGCACTACTTAGTGTAGGTGGTGGTATGGGACTCCATCTATGCATCGCACAAGTAGGCTTTGAGAGAGGTTGTGGTGTGTTCCTTTATAATGTTAAGTGTAATGAATGTGCTCTTATTATGATGTTAATGAGAATGTTGGCTAAATGTCTAATGAATGAAGGTGCTCTTAATGAAATGAAGTTAAATGAAGAATGTTGTCTCTTATATTCTTAAATGTAAAGATGCATGCTATACTTGGATTGTATCATGAGTTACTTCCTTGCCATGACTTAATGAATATGAATGTGCCTTGTCTATGGTGACTTTAAGGAGTACTTAGTGTGAGTAGTAGTATGGAATGCTACTTGCACATTGCAGAAGTATGACTTAGAGTTGTCTTAGGTGGTGGTCCTTATGTGTTGATATAGTTTATGTAATGTTTTTGTCTCTTATGCATGTGAATGGTGTAAAGATGGAAAGGTTGAATTGTAAGTTCACTTTTGGTGACCTTAAGGTGGTACTTTGGTGTGGATGTTGGTATGGGACGCTATCCATACATTGCATAAAGTATAGCTTGAGGGTTACTTGAGGTGAAGGCTTAATGTGAAGGTAATGGTTTACATGTGATTATGTTCTAATGTGGTTAAATAACTTGAATGTTGGTTGTGGTTGAATATTATGCCTTTTATGTTTATGTTCACGAAGGTTTTATCAAAATCGCATATATCATGACTTTCAAATAAAATGCTCATTTTAAGCATGTTTTTGTATGGCTATCATACTTATTACTTAATTGTGCTAACCCCATTCTTCTTCATGTTTTACTACAAGTGTAGGTTTTGGCGAGTGATTGCATTCTCTCTAGTGAAGCTTGAACTAGAGTCTCCAAGACATTTTGGGTATGTCCTCCTAGATTGAGGACAAGTGTTTAGAAGTTTCCTTTCTTTTCATGTAATAGACTATTGTTAAGATTTCAATTGTAAAGGGCCGTGACCCTATTTTTGTTTCAAGATTGTGTCTAAGATGGCCATGCCAGATATAGACTTCTGCTTGCGTTTAAATATTTTTGAATGTTAGATTGTATGGTTTTATAAATGAACAGTTTTAAATTCCGTACTAGTTTTATTACCTATGCAATGAATGAGCTATGAGGCTTGTATAAGACCCCTTCGGGGTCGAGTATGCCGTGTCGCATATAGGGGCTAGCCTTGGGTCGTAATAATTACAACCATGTTTTATACTATCCCTCCACTCCAAAACGTTTTCATTTTCTCAACAATAGCACTCCAAAACGTCAACAGATATTTACTAGCACTATAGTTGTCTTTACAATACTTAACTTTTTCTTCAGTTGGCAATTCAAAGAACTTATGTACTGCATCTTTCAAATCTTCAAGAACTTCAATTGGGATCCCATGATTGATGATTTGGAAGCAACCCCACTTGCTTGATGATTCTTTAATTGATTTTTTAACATTTAGATCATCAAAAATTGATAAATCACTTGTTAAGATTGATTCTCGGTTGTGAACTTGGGATTTGTCTAGTCTGTGTTCTTTTGGTTGAATACATTGATTTGAGATAATTCCAAGGCTTCTGTCTACTAGGTCTTTTAGTCCATTTGCTCTATTGATTACAAGATGAAATATGTCATCATTTGGTTCAAATTTTGATGAAGTCAATTGTGTGTTGAATCTTGATGAGTGTGCACTAATGGAACAAGTAAATTTGTGGTTTTTTTATGGTGGGTTTGAGAGGGGTGTGTTTTGGGGAGGGAGGGGAGAAGAGGGTTGTCTATAAAATGATGGAAGAAGGAGATTTGGGGGTTTTATGGTGGGTTTTAGGGGGAGAGGTGTTAGGGTTTTTCTCTCATTTTCTTACCTTATTTGAAGTTTATTTTTCTATTGAAGGAAAGTCAAATTATTACCCTAAATGCTTGTACTCTATTATATCCATAAAAAAATATTAGTAAAAATAGTACTACTATAATTTAATATTTTATTTTACTTTTAATAATATAATTTTATTGCTATAGATTATTATGACAATTGAGAATATTTGATGGGGACATATATCAAATGTGTATTATTTTTTTGAGTAAATAGGAAAAAGCTTTAAAAAGTCATAAAAGTACTACTACTTAAATCTATTAGAAGAAAAAAAAATCATATGCTTGAGTACATTTCCCTATAAAATACTAAAACTTCATCATATTTGTGTGGTGTTCTTTGTTTGCTAGAAAATCGACACATTAATTTACCTCTCTCCAAACGTGTTAATAGTGTCAAATGTGATATTATTAAATTTCAACTATGCCAAATGCTCAAAATTCAAGAAATATGAAATTATACACTTATTTATACTAGTTAAAAGGTTGCAAACTACTATGTACAACATATCAACAAAGTTTTCTAATGAGTTGAGCTGGTAAATAAATGGAGCAATGCTCAGGACAAACATGGATGGATTTGACGAATCATATTTTCATGAATATGTTTTTGTTATTAAGGTGAATGTTTTGTAGAATTTACATAGTATTTGATAATTAAAACTCTACATTTGATACCAATTTTCGTCATTGGGAGATTACCTATAACAATCTTTGATGATTGGGGGTTTTTGTCACCCTATATTGATACCAGTCTTAGGAGTGAAAGTAAATTCATTCTAAACTCGGAATCTATTGTTAATGATGGAGATAGTTACTACCGGTAAGGATCTTTAAATATGATAAGCGTCATTTAAGTAGGTTTTTTCCCCTCATTTTTTGTTTTCAGTAACCTATTCAAAACTGAATGCAAATACATTTCTAAACTCGAGATCTTTAATTGATCGTGGAGATAATTACTAACCAACATGAGTACATGTTTTTATCTTATTCTATAATCGGTATCCTCTTGAAACAAAGCCCATTTCAAATTATAGAGTTCAAGTTTAAAATTATCACAGTGTTACACACCAACAATAAGAAGAATTAACTTATACTATTACAAATAAATAAATATGGGGTAAAGTTATTATAAACAAAAAGTAGGATAAAGTGTAAAATAAGATTATTCATTGATTAGAACAAAACAAGCTAACAATAAAATCATACCAACTCGCTGGTTATGTAAAGAGAGACTTTTTGTCGTTACATGATAACAAATTTGACAATACAATACCATTCACATAACAAGAAATTTGTAGATTAAAACATCAATTTTTAGCAAAATCTAGTGATGCTTTACCAGAAGGCCTCTTACAGTAGAAATAATCTCAATAATAAGAATGCAAAACATGTTTTAACACTGTTTTTTCTCCTTCTTTCAGCATTTGTGTAAATGGACCAATAACACTATCGAGGCTAGCATTCACAAATAGCAGTATGGATAATCGAGACCTGCTCGAATCAACTGCTACACAATGCTCGATATTGTTGTATCGATCATTGCCCATGATCTGCAACAAGTTGCCTATGTTAACCGCTAAGGCGCCTTTGATTAGATTTACATGGATCCAATTATCTCCTTTACTCCTTGTACATATAGGTCTCCCGTGTCGTCTTAGAAGAGCAGAGTAATGCAGGACACGTCGCAGTGTCGGTGAGCCCTTATGGTGATACTTGGATTTGGGAATGGTGGATAGTAGTTTATGTTGATATTCATAGTTCCCATCACGAGAGGTTCTAAAGATTCAACAATTTCATTGATATTGAACCCTTCAATAGCACCTCTAACAACTTTTTAGCATGTGGTTTAGCGCACTTTTGATACTCCAAGACTTGGTTCCTATAAACCACTGACAAAGGAAGGAATTTCATTAAGAGCGTACGAAATTTAATGGCAGGGTAATTTAATGTCAAATTCAAGAATTTCACTAAGAGTGTTTCCATAGTCCATCAAAAACAACATTTTTACCCCTAGAAAGGTAGAAATAAGATATGTGTACATCTTATCCTCTCCATACCCTACTAGTGGAATTATACTAGATATATTATTGTAAGATAGAAATTTTTTATACATATGCAATATAATTATGATTTATACACCTTTATAAAATTTAGAGATAATAGTTAAAAACACGCATGAAGTAACAGATTTTTGCAAGTCTCCTATCTGACTGTCATCAACTAACTATCAAAATATATCTCAACATTAATGAGTCAATTGCCATTAGGATGAAATTGTATGCCTAATTAACTTGTGACACAACTTTTTGTGATTGTATTGAGATACTTGGTCTAGTTTGTTTCGAGGTTTGTTTTGATAAATAGCTAACTATAGTTTAGAAAGAAAACGCAAACACCTTACTGTTAAAGATATGAAACTCATGAAAAAAAGTAATACTACAGGTATGTTTTTTATTTACTAAAAAACATGTGACCTATAAATTACACATAATAGAAAACCCAAAAAGTTACATTATTTGAGGAGGCCAAAGATTGCTATCATTTTGTGTATTACAACAATGTTTTATACTATCCTTCCACTCTTAAGCTTTTTCATTTTTCTCATCCAATGACATAGGAAGTTTGAGGCTGATTCTTTACAGGACTATACGGACGGCTTGGAGGAAGCCGCCACCACCAGATACTATTCCTGTAGTTGATCTATTGAGTTTAGCATCTAAGACCAGCACACTTTCTCCTTATGTGGAGCAGGCATGTATACCTTCCTCTCAGGCTATGCCTTCTTTTACTGCTACTCCTTCTTGTACTTCTTCTATTGTTGTTGCTGCTACTGTTCCTACTCACACTCATATTACTTGTCCCCCCTTGACCCAAGTGCTAATATATCAAATGGGTAGTCTTGTTCGATCAGTGGATGTTAGAGCCACAAGGGTTTAAAAGGACATGCCTAGGATTATAAAATGGCTATTGAGCGAGCCTTGGCTGCTTTGAGGGAGAGGGTGAATAAGTGTGAGGGGATGATTGAGGCTCATGCTGTGAGGTTGGACAACCTCACTATGAGATTATAGTCCCGGAGAAGGTCGAGGGTAGTTTTGGTGCACTAGACACCATGAGGGGAGACCTTGCTACTTTGTGAGCAAATGCGACTCAACTGCAATCTACCAACCTCTCTATTTTATGGGGCGGTGTTCCCCTGCCAGATGCACTAGCCTTTGTGCCCCCACTGATGCCTAGCAGTGAGCCTACTTCTAGTGTGCAGCCTGAGTTAGTTGTAAGTGTTGTTGATGAAGATATGGATGTTGAGAGGGTCGATGATAAGTTGGCCGAGAAGATAAATGAGAAGGAATTGAGGCGTGAGGAGGATGAGAGTGGTATTGCACAGACTCTTATGGAGTTGCATGAGATCGAGGAGGCGATTGTTCAGGTGACCCTTGAGAGATCCCTTCGGGAAACTTCAGTGATTGGTATTAGTAAAGTCTCTTCAAACTCCACCATTCCTCCGAGTGTGGTGACAGGCACTAATGTCCCAGTTGATACTTCCTTGCTACCTCCAGTGATTGTATTGCCAAGCACTGATGCCTAAGGGTGATTCTTCCCTTCCTAAGACTTTTGATGAGAGTGCTCCACGGGCTTAGAATCTGCCTCCCGTACTTTATTTTCTTTGCATTGAGGACACTACTTATTTCTTTTTGGTGGGGTGAGGTCCTTTTAGCCAATAGTCCCCTTGTTGCTTTGTCTTTTGTTACTTTCTAGTTTTGGATGATTGTATTAGTTTACTCTTGTTTATATTATAGTGTTTTATTTGGTTTAGTGTATCTCTTTTTCCTTTTTAGTTTTCTCTCAATTTTGCAACCCTACATGAGTTTGAAATATTGTGAAATGCTTGAGTTTTCATTGATAATGATTCGAGGATCGATTGTATTCAATATTTTTGTCTTGAATAGTAATCATGATGAGCATGATGTATATTTTTGGTGTTGCAAGAATGAAATCGGTGTGGTTTCACTTTTGAGTGATCTCTTTGAATCTTTTCTTGACTAGCTTTGTTTTGATGTAAACCTTCCAATGAACATCGCATATACGCTTTTGATCTTTTTGGGATGTGCTAATTAAGTGTATTTTCAAATTTCATGTGTGGTGCGGTCTTAGTTGAAAGTATGTGTGTGGAGTCCTAGAATTTGATTTGTTAGTCTAATTTTTTAAATGTTGGTAAATGTGAGGCGTGATCTTGGGCATTAATTCAAAGAGGGAATCCAAATGGTCATAATCTTTTGTGACTACCTTGAGAAGGTGTGCATTCATTGTGACATCATTTGAGCCTAACACATTGTTGACAACACCAAAAGAAAGCCTCTTGAGCCAAATTGTCCCTACCTTCTCACCCAAAATCCTTTTTGAACCATTGTTATATTTGAATATCCAACTTAGGCCAAAAGCCTAAGTTGGGGGTGTGAAAAGGAAGGATGAATGAAAGCCAAGTGAAGGGCAAAGAAAGATGAAATGAAGCTCAACTTTGAACCCCTCCTTATAAAAAAAAGAGTATGGTGATAAAAATGCTTTGAAAAATGGAAATGAAAAAGAGAAGTGATGAAATAAAGGGGATTCCAAATAAAATGAGTGAAAAGTCAAAGTTTGAGTTCTAAATTAGAAAAGAATGAAAAGAACTTGAGAAGAGGTGAAGATAATTGCAACAATGCTTTGAAAAGGTGAAGTCACCGAGCCAAATTGACCATACCTTAACCATCAGCCCCATTACAAGCCTAAAATACCCTTGAGATCTTCCTTGAACTAGGTTGTGTGATGATTGGAAAATATGGACAAACCTTTAGGACAAAGCTTTTATGTGTATATATTTTGAGCGAGTGAGAGTTGCATTTATTCCATATTTCTTTGTTGATTTGCATTGTGAGATAATGGAATCGTTCTTGATGTGAGGGCACATGAATGCATTATTGAAACATGATCTTGCATTAGAGAAGAAACTGAAGTGAGCTTGAGTTTGTGTGGAAACAGGTTAGTCATCATTTGAAGATTTTTTATCATGATTGAGTGTAGCATGTTGTTGAGAATAGTCTTATAATGACACTTGCATGTTAGCTCTCATTGAATACTGTTCTAGACACCCTTATTGAGCTAATTTTGTTATTGATTTACTTGAGGACAAGCAAAAGTTTAAGTTGGGGTGTTGATGAGTGGTAGATTTGCACTTATTTGAGATCTATTTAGCTCAATAATTAGTATCCTCAATGTCTAATTCTCTCCTATTCTGATGATATCGTGATGATTTACAGCTACGAAGGCTAACGGACAAGGAAAGGATGAATGTTTAAAAAAATGGCCAAAAATGCAAAAAGAAGTACAAACTACACCTTAACAATTGCCAAACAAGAAAGGCGGATCACCTAGTGAGTATGACCTCGCCTAAAGTGACAGTGCACAACACTTGTGTCTATTGAGACATGTCAGCGGACTCTAAATGAAAAGGTGACTCATCTAATGAGAAAGGCAACCTTGTTGATCATTGCTGAAAGCGACAGTGCAAGGATAAAAACTGAAGGCTCAAAAGGAAAACCAAGGTGGTACTTGGTGATACACTGAATGTGAAAGGTAGACTCAAACGAGCTTGCCGACACATGTCAAACACAAGAAGCTTAGAGCAAGAAAAGGTGATCCGAAGCTCGATTGGTGATTCGCCAATGGAGTTTGGTGAGCCCGAAAAGTATCGCCAAGTGAGACGTGCATTACATTTTTTAGATAAATTTAATAGCCCGAAGGAGAGAGAAAAGGTGAATTCAGAGTCCATAGTTCAAAAATTAGAAAAAGAATTCTTCCTTTAAGAGTTTTGAAAAAAAACACTTTACTTTGAGAAGAATACTTGCTAGCTTTTGGGATTTTTCAACTTTGTTATTAAATTTGACAATTTGAAGTTGAAATGTGGGTATGCTTGTAACATCTTAATTTCATGTTACCCATGACTGCTTTCATGGAAGGTATATTTTCTTTGCTTTTTGTGATGGGTAGTTAAAATCCCAAGATCTAGGGGTGCAATTATGGGGTTGGGTGTTGATTTAATGTAGTGGGTATTGTGTTATGCTCTATTTTATTGTTGTTCATACATGAATTTGGGCTAATTATCATGGGGTTAATTTATGGGTTAAGGTTGCAAACGTAATTCCTACTTCTGATCTCCGGCGATGCTCGAAAGAGATTGATTGGAGTGAGTAATTAGTCCAATACTAGAAACATAGGTTTGATGTTTGTAACTTGCTTGAAAATAGAGGTTATAGGTTGGATCTATTTGCCCTATTTCTGCATCGAAAGAGAAAATAGAGTAAGGTATTGGGTTGTTTAGATTGGCTTATAGATGAGACCGAATAGAAATTCTATGCAAAGATGTTTTGAGATCGAAAGATGATTAGCGTCATTGATGATGACCTAGCCTATGCATAAATGTTCATCACTATAGAGCAACATAAATACCCCTATGTGAAAGATATTCTCTTGGTTCGGCACACCTAGGGTGATTTTAGTAATGGAGGTTCATATATATCTGTAACAAAGTATTCAGCACATTACTTGCTAAATATGGTATGAAGCAGCATAAAGTGGCAACTCCATATCATCCGCAGCCGAGTGGGCAAGTTGAGGTGTCCAACCGAGAAATAAAGTCCACATTAGCAAAGACTGTAAATGCCAATAGGTCTGACTTGGCAAGAACGTTAGATATGCACTATGGGCATACCAGACAGCTTTCAAGACACCTATTGGTATGTCATCATACCAGTTAGTGTATGAAAAGGCACATCATTTTCTTATTGAATTGGAGCATAAGGCTTTGTGGGCACCAAAGAAACTAAACCATATTTGGAGTAAGGCTGCCAATATAAGGCTGGAATAGATAAATGACATGTATGAATTTCGATCGAGAGCATATATAGGTCTTCTCTCTACAAAGAGAGGATGAATCTATACCACGATAAGCATATTGAGAAAAGAAATTTTAGTCTTGGGGACTTAGTGTTCAACTAGAGGCTCCGGCCGTTTTCGGGAAAATTAAGGTCCAAGTCGTCAGTACCATTTAGTGTTGCACAGGTATTTCAATCTGGAGCTCGAGAGATTGAAAATAAAAAAGGTGAGCGATTCAAAGTGAATGGTGAGAGTAAAGAACTACATTGGAGTCCCAGAGGAGGTGAAGGTAATAGAATTTTTGTATCTTGATAAAGTTTGATTAATCAAGGTACATGAGTCGTGCCGCGACATAAAATTAGGCACTAATGGAGAAGCAACCCAAAAATCTTGTATAGAATTTGTAATGCAGAAATTTCGTAAGTTGATTGATGTGTTAATAAAGTGTTAAGTATGCAAGACTAAGACACAAGGAATTCACTGTGCAGGTTTGACGAAGAAGTTGAAGGACTGTCAGGACACTGACGGGTTGTCGGCTTAACAACGATGTTGTAACACTCCAGAAACTAATAGGCTAAACTAGATCTAAACGTGAGGATTAATGTCAAGAGTAAGGGTTAAGAGCCAAGGAAAATGGGTGAGGGTCAAGGCAAAGAGCCAAGGCTGCCCAGCTTGACCAAGGAACTTACCACCAAGACCACGAGGGTCTTCACGACCCGTAGTGGACACCACGAGTCGTGGTGCCACTCGTGGAGGTAGAGGAAGTATCCCCCTTTAGGTGTCTCAAAAATGGACCCTCCACACGAGCCACTTCATGGCTCGTGAAGCCTTTAACGGCTCGTGGGAGTGGTCTTGAACTTGACTTATGGAAAAAGGAGTTGAAGGCAAAGTGGCTTAGCCACTGCCTCAAGGCCACGAAAAGGACCATGGTCGTGGTTAGATCCATGGCTCGTGGAACCCTTCATGAAGTTTCCTTGGGCATGTGAGCTTAAGGGCCCAAGTGGTCTAGCCACTCCCTCAAGGACCACGGCTCGTAGAGCCCCTCGTGGGAATACCTTGGGCTTGTGAGCTTTATGCACCAAGTGCCTAGCTACTACCTCAAGACCACGGATGGGACCACGGCTCGTGGATCCCATTGTGGTCCCTGGCAGCCCACTTAAATGAGGGGAATTTTAGGGACTTCACTTTTTAAGTCCTATCAAAGTGGGGTCATTTTGTATTATTTTTATACAACTATATAAGTTATTTTAAGTCTAAATACACCAAGACTAAGTCATTCTTCACAAACACCCAAATCAAAATCAAAAGTTCATCTTCCTCACAATATTTTTCTCTCTAAAACTCAAAGAAGAAGAAGAAGAGTAGAATTGGAGCTAGGGTTTGAAGAAATCAATGATTATACCTAAAATTCTTTGAATAATCATCCTAAGGTATGGTAGCTTTTCATCTATGGGTAGCCTTAACCCATAGAGTCCTTTCAAAACTACATTTCAAAGCTTACAATTTCCCCAAAAAGTTAGGGTTTCACTCTAAGTCATGGGTTCCTTTCTAAAACGTTTTCAATAGTTGATTTATGATGGATTATGATTGAATTGATGATTTATTGTTGATTTATTATGAAATCTCCCCAAGAACCCATGAATTTCCCATATTACTAAATTGTGATCTTGTGATGTGGGTTGATTGATCATAGATCCATGTGAATAGATTATGCTTATATTGATTGACTTAATTGAATCATGATATTATCCATATCTAATGTAGAAATTCTAGATGTTTGGGTTGAATGTGATTCATGGTCCTTGAAGGGCAAATTATGAGAATTGTACATGTTTATGAGAATTGTGCATGAGCTTATGATTCACTTAGAGAGTGAAAATCCTATGCCTATGGTCTAATTGTGGTATTGTTGAAAGATCATTCTCCCTATACTCTTACACATGACTATGCATGAAATGTCTATGACTATGATAATCTTGTTGTATTGATTGAAAGGCTATTCTCATGAACATGATGTGAAAGGTTTACTCACATATTAATGATTCTAAGGTTGAAAGGCTATTCTTACCTATGAAATCTATGAGCTATCATGTTACCATGTTGATTTGGTGCTAGGTCATTCTTCCATAAACATGAACCTAGGTTAAGAATTAACATGAACTTAAAGGCAATAATTCTTAGCACCGAGTGGATATGAATATGAGATGAAAGCTTTTACGTCAATTAGACCGGCTTTCCAAATGGGTTCCTTTTACGCTAGTTAGTCCGGGTTCCCAAAACAGTTATCTCATGAGATGGAAACATTTTACCTCAGTTAGTCCAAGGATCTAGAAGCAATCTCCCTATCCCGTAACTCTGTGCCCACGTAGGTCTTTAGCTAGTGGATCCACCTAAGCTAACAAACTAGTTCTACCTTAGGCAAGTAGGACACCTCTTTTCGGTGTAGGGCAGTGCATCAGATTCCATGTAGATCACATGGTCTATGTCGGTTAAGGCTATTTCCCTACATGACAAGAATATGAATTATGATAAGAACATGAACATGAACTATACTTATGACTTCTTAAGGAACTCTACTTAGTGTGAGTGGGGGTATGGGACTTCATTCATGCATTGCACAAGTAGGCTTTGAAAGGGGTTATGGTGTGGTTCTCTTATGCTATGAAGATATATGAATTTATTTTTTATGAGTAGCTTTCCTGGTTACAAGTTAATGAACATGAATGTTTCCTTATTTATGAGTGTTGGCTACAGATGATATAAAGGTATGATATGCATGATTATGGTGGCCTAAAAGTGGTACTTTGCATAGATAGGATTATGGATCTTATCTATGCATTGCACAAGCTTAGGGTTGCTTATGAGATGGATTACCTTATGTATTTACACTAATGTGCATGATGACTCTTAAACTTGCTAAAGTGCTTGGTTTTGTAACGACCCGTAAAACGAATAAGTAAAACTAGAGCCTAACTAGTGTGTGTTTGAGTTGTTGTGGGGTTTCATGAGGTAGAATGTTGTCCCGAACTATGGTTGAGCGGATTAGGGGTTAAACGTCAAGGTATGGCCTCCAAGGACCACCCTAGGGCTCCTTGAGGAGGAACTTACCCTAACCCCAAGGCTGCCCCAAAAGAAAAAAGTTGCCAAAATGAGGGTGACCTACGGGAAGGGGTCCACACCCCATAGGTCCTTCTACGCCCCGGGATGGCCTCCATAGGTCAAGGCCCCCAAAACCAACCCACAGCCACAAACCACGGCTGACCAGGACAGGGCATTACCCAATCCACGGTTTGTGGTCCTTTAGGAGGACCCTTAGCCTAACCCCAAGGCTGCCCCAAAAGAGAAAAGTTGCCAAAATGAGGGTGACCTACGGAAGGGGTCCATGCCCCGTAAGTCCATAGGTCAAGGCCCCCAAAACCAAGCCACAACCACGAACCACTACTGACCAAGACGTGGCGTGACCCAATCCACGGTCCGTGGTTTGGTGTCGTTAGTCCCCACCTGTGTTACTGGTTTGGTTCGACCAAGGTGAGGGCCTTTTGGTAAATTCATTTTTAGTTGAGTTAAGTTGGGGGATGGTTATAATTGGTTTATTAATGTATTTTAAGGGTTTAAATAGTATTAAACTCCATTTTAGACTTCATTATTTCCCAACTCTCAAAATAAAAACCTACCTCTCCAAAAGTTCTCTCTCTAGAAACTCTATTGAAGAGCAAGTTCAAGGTCAAGTCTAGGGGTGAAGGAGAATATTTCTTCTTAAATTTCGTGTTTATTTCTTCCATAAAAGGTATGGTAGTCTTCATCCTTGACTTAGTTTCTTTCAAGGAACCAATTTCAAAGATGATTTCAAGTTCCAAATTCTTCCAAAAACCCTAGTTTTCCATCTATGCATAGGTTCAATTCCAAATCATTTTCAAAATGTTTTATATGATGATTTAAGATGGAATGTTTGAATTAATGGTGAATTAAGATGATTTCTCCTATGAACCCATGTTTACCCCAAAATCCTAAATTGGAAGTAGGTGAATTGGGTTGATTGATCATGAATGGATGTTGAATTGTTTATGCTTATATTGAATTAGTTATTGAATCATGTTAATTCCCTTATCTATAGTAGTATCTTAGATGTTTGGGTTGTGATTGATGTATAGCCTTGGAAGGCAATTTCATGAAGGATCTATGTATGATTATGATGTGACGGATATGTGTATGATCTCAATGAAAGTATTATGAACATGTGTAAAATGTAATTGTTTTATGATTGAAATAATATTCTCAATTAACACTCATGAATAATGATGATAGAATGTGAAGGGTTTCTATAATGTAAGGTTATATTTTGAATTGGTAGGCTTATGCATCATTTTCTTGTATAAATGAAAGTAATGTTGATTGATGCATCTTGAATTAGTAGGCTTACGGCATCCTTTTCTTGTATTGATGAATGTAACCTTGAATGTAATATCATGTCTTGAATTGGTAGGCTTAGGCATCCTCTTCTTGTATAATGAATGTGTCTTGGCTTACTGATTATGAATCGATAGGCCTATGGCATTCCTTTCATAAATGCATGATGAAGTATTCTAGGATATGTATTGAACTGGTAGACCTAGTGTTGGTAGCCCTTCATGATGAGTCTAGAAACTAATGTGATGATAAACCTTGAATCGGTAAACCTAGTGTAGGTGGCCCCTTTCATGTGCGAAATGATGAACCTTGTATCGGTAGACCTAATGTTGGTGGCCCTTCTTGGAAAGTCAATGAGCTATCCTTAATGTACTTTGTATTGGTAGACCTAATGATGGTGGCCCTTTCTTGTGTAATATACCATGGGTCAGTAGGCCTAATATTGGTGACCCTCTCAAGTACAATAAGATTAATGAAAATGAAATACTCTATAGGAATTGAGGCTAAGCACCGTGTGGATATGGTAAGATGGGAACTCTCCCAATGTTAGGTTAGGGTTCCAATGAACATCTTCATATCCCATAACTATGTGCCCACATAGGATATTAGCTAGTGGTTTCAACCTACGCTAAAATGTTACTAGTTCTACCTTAGGCAAGTAGAACACCTTCCTTCGGTGTGGGGTCATACGACACTAGATTCCATGATTTAGCTCTCATGGTCTATGTCGGTTAATGCCTATTCCCATCATGTGAGATGTGCATAATGGTTTCTTGAGGATTTATATAAAGTGTGGGTGGTAGTATGGGATTCCATCCATGCATTGCACGAGTAGGCTTTGAGAGGGTCTTAGCGAGTTCTCTAAGGTATTAATGACTAATGTATGAGCGTGCTCTAAATGAAGTTAATGAAGAATGTTGGCTCATATATGCTTAATGTAATGATGCATGCTATACTTGGATTGTATTATGAGTTACTTCTTTGTCATGCCTTATGTAATGTTTATGTCTCTTATGTATGAGTATTGAATGAAGATGGAAAGGATGAATGGTAAGTTCACTTTTGGTGGCCTTAATGTGGTATCTAGTGTGGATGGTGGTATGAGACGATATTCATACATTGCGAAAGGTACGACTTGGGGTTACTTGAGGTGAAACCTTAACGTAATGAAATGTCATGTATGTTGATTATGTTCAAATGTGAAGAAATGACTTGTATGTTGGTTGTGTTTGTACATTATGCCTCTTATACTTATGTTCATGAAGTTTTATCAAAATGGCATAAAAGCATGACTTTCAAATAAATTGTCCGTTTTAAGCATGTTTTTGCATGGCTATCATACTTAGTACTTAATTGTGCTAACCCATATTTCTTCATGTTTTACTACAACTGTAGGTTCCGGCAATTGAGTTTCTTTCTCTCTAGTTGAAACTTGGATTTAAGATTCTCCAAGACTAAGTGGTATGTCCTCATAGATCGAGGACAAGTACTTGAAGTTTCATTTTCTTTCATGTAAAGGACTATTGTTAGACTTTTCGATTGTAAAGGGTCGTGACCCTACTTTTGTTTCGGATATTGTGTTTAAATGGCCATGTGAGACCATAGACTTCCGTTGTGTTTCAAAGTGTTTTAAATGAGTATTTTGATTGTATGGTTTTAAAGAAAGTTTTAATTTTGTACTATTTTCTATTATCGAATGCAATGAAATGCTATGAGGCTTGTATGAGGCTTTTCAGAGTCTTGTACGACATATCTCTTCCGAGGTGTAGGCTCGGGTCGTGACAAACATGGTATCAGAGCACAAGATTTTGGAAATGGTTTTTATGATTGAGTCTCACAAGCCACGTCTATTAGAGTCTTGTTCATCGGTGTGAGTCGCGACACATCTATGAGTGAGAGGCTATAGGACGTTAGGAAGCTACACTTCTTTCATCATTCTTGAAGTCGTGCCTTAGAGTTTAGCTCTATAAGTGTCATTTTCCTAACCCTTCTCTTGTGTTTATAGGATATGAATACAGGGGCGAACCCAAGAAGGATGGAAGAGGAGATTGAGAATGAGGGAGTTCCTCCCCAAGGTCCTCAAGGTGACAAAGTTCCTCTAGGCAATCAAGTTCCGGTTGATCCCCCGGCTATGACCAATGAGGAAGTTAGGTCGGCTCTTTTAATAATGGCTCAAGCCATAACTACTCAAGCCCAGGCCATGACGCCCCAAGCTACTAGGGGTGTTGAGGCTATTGTGAACCCCAATGTGAGTACTATGGCTTCTAGGTTGAAAGACTTTGTGAGGATGAATCCTCCGGTGTTCCTAGGTTCTATGGTGGGAGAGGATCCCCAAGAGTTTTTGGATGAGGTGTATAAGGTAGCCAATGCTATGGGGGTGACTTATATTGAGAAAGCAGAACTTGCCACCTATCAATTGAAGGACAATGCCCAAATTTGGTTCTCTCAATGGAAGAGTAATAGGCCAGTAGAAGCAAGGCCTATAGATTGGGAATTGTTCAAGGAAGCATTCCTTGGTAGGTTCTTTCCCCGTGAGAAGAGGGAGGTTAAGATGGAGGAGTTTATCAATCTTAGGCAAGGTAGCATGAATGTTCAAGAGTACTCCTTGAAATTTACCATATTGTCTAAGTATGCTCCATTCTTGGTGTCTAACCCAAGGGATCAGATGAGTCGATTTGTAACAAGTATATCCGACCTAGTTGAGGAAGAGTGTCGTAAGGTAATGCTCCATAATGATATGAACATTTCTAGACTTATGGTGTATGCTCAATCTATTGAGGAGTCCAAACTTCAGAGGAAGAATAGGGAGTTGAAGAGGTCTACGCCCGATGAGCAAAGTCAACCTAGGTTCAAGAAGAGAGCTCCAAACAAAGATTCTTCAAGCACTCCAAAGGTTAACCAAGAGAGAGGTAGTGGACCTCTATTTGCTAAACCTACTTTCCAGAATTGTGGGAAGAAGCATCATGGGAAGTGTCTAGCCGGTACTAGTGGGTGCTATGGATCTGGAAAGAATGATCACCAAGTGAGAAATTGTCCTATTCTTACAGCCAGAGGAAGGGAGGCCAAACAAGCTTCTCTTGATGGCCCGGATCCTAATGCTCCAAAGAGAAACCGTTTCTATGTGCTTCAAGCTAACAAGGACAAATGAGCTAATCCAGATGAAGGCACCGGTAAGTGATAGTTCCTTATAGTTGTGAATGTTGTGTTGAGGTCCTTATGTTGTTTTCATGCTAACCTTAGTTGGGTTTTCTCCTAAGTGGGGGTTAGTATGTTGAATAGTAAGGTTGATGAGAAGTTTGGATATCCTCATTCTCTTTCTTTCTATGCCTATTCAAGCCTAAGACAAAGAGTTCCTTTTTGGCTTGTTTCATGTTTTGGAGTCATGTGTGAATATGACTTTCCATGGTCTCTTTATGTTATGCATGTTCTTGATGAGTTTATGTTTAAATGAGAAAATGACTTTTTATGAATTATGTTCCTCTTGTTGATATGCATTTAGTATGAGTTGTATATATGCTTCATGAGGTTAAATGTTGAACATGCCTAAATGTGCTTTTATGAAGAAATTTCATAATGTGCTTAATGATGTTGTGATAAGCATGATATGAGTTGGAGAAGGTAATTCCTCCAATGATATGAGAATTGCTGAATTTATGAGGCATAATGAGTTTGTAGATGTAGTTCCTACTTTCTTGTGTTGCATTGAGCTTATTGATGTGGAGTTGATGTTTCCTCCTAGTTTTATGCATGGTTTATAATGATACATTCATGATGGGGTGCTAGTCTTGAGTCGTTAACCCCTTAATATGTTTAAAGTGTAATTCGAGGATGAATGTTCCTAAGTGGGGGATAATGTAACGACTCGTAAAATGAATAAGTGAAACTAGAGCCTAACTAGTGAGTGTTTGAGTTGTTGTGGGGTTTCATGTGGTAGAATGTTGTCCCGAGCTATGGTTGAGGCGTTTAGGGGTTAAACGTCAAGGTACGACTCCCCAAGGACCAAACTAGGGGTCCTTGAGGAGGACCCTTTGCCTAACCCCAAGGCTGCCCCAAAAAAGAAAAGTTGCCAAAATGAGGGTGACCTACGGAAGGGGTCCACATCCCGTAGGTCCATCCACGCCTCGTGGATGTCCTCTATAGTTCAAGGCCCCTAAAACCAAGCAAGAGCCATGAACGATGGCTTACCAGGATGGGGCGTTACCCAATCCACGGTCTATGGTTTGTTGTCGTGAGTCCCCACCTTTGTTACTGGTTTGGTTCAACCAAGGTGAGGGCCTTTTGGTAAATTCATTTTTAGTTGAGTTAAGTTGGGGGACGGTTAAAATTGGTTTATTAATGTATTTTAAGGGTTTTAAAAGTATTAAACTCCTTTTTAGACTTCATTATTTCCCAACTCTCAAAATAGAAACCCACATCTCCAAAAGTTCTCTCTAGACACTCCATTGAAGAGCAAGTTAAAGGTCAAGTCTAGGGGTGAAGGAGAATATTTCTTCTTAAATTTCGTGTTTATTTCTTCCATAAAAGGTATGGTAGTCTTCATCCTTGCCTTAGTTTCTTTCAGGAGCAAATTTCAAAGATGATTTCAAGTTCCAAATTCTTCCAAAAACCCTAACTTTCAATCTATGCATGGGTTCAATTCCAAATCATTTTCAAAAGGTTTTATATGATGATTTAAGATAGCATTGTTGAATTAATGGTGCATTAAGATGATTTCTCCTATGAACCCATGTTTACCCCAAAATCCTAAATTGGAAGTATGTGAATTGGGTTGATTGATCATGAATGGATGTTGAATTGTTTATGCTTATATTGAATTAGTTTTTGAATCATGTTAATTCCCTTATCTATTGTAGTATCTTATATGTTTGGGTTGTGATTGATGTATAGCCTTGGAAGGCAATTTCATGAAGGATCTATGTATGATTATGATGTGAAGGATATGTGTATGACCTCAATAAAAGTATTATGAACATGTGTAGAATGTAATTGTGTTATGATTGAAAGCATAGTCTCAATTAACACTCATGAATGATGATGATAGAATGTGAAGGGTTTCTATAATGTAAGGTTATATCTTGAATTGGTAGGCTTATGCATCCTTTTCTTGTATAAATAAAAGTAATATAGATTGATGCATCTTGAATTGGTAGGCTTAAGGCATACTTTTCTTGTATTGACGAATTTGACCTTGAATGTAATATCATGTCTAAAATTGGTAGTCTTAGGCATCCTCCTCTTGAATAATGAATGTGTCTTGACTTAATGAATATGAATCGATAGGCCTATGGCATTCCTTTCATAAATGCATGATGAAGTATTCTAGGCTATGTCTTGAACCGGTAGACCTAGTGTTGGTAGCCCTTCATGATGAGTCTAGAAACTAATGTGATGACAAACCTTGAATCGGTAGACCTAGTGTAGGTGGCCCTTTCATGTGAGAAATGATGAACCTTGTATCAGTAGACCTGATGTTGGTTGCTCTTCTTGGAAAGTCAATGAGCTATCCTTAATATACTTTGAATCGGTAGACCTAATGGTGGTGGCCCTTTCTTGTGTAATATACCTTGGGTCGGTAGGCCTAATGTTGGTGGCCCTCTCAAGTACAATAATGTTAATGAAAATGAAATACTCTATGGGAATTGAGGCTAAGCATCGAGTGGATATGGTAAGATGGGAACTCTCCCAATGTTAGGCTAGGGTTCCAATGAACATCTTACTATCCCATAACTATGTGCCCACATAGGATATTAGCTAGTGGTTTTGACCTACGCTAAAATGTTACTAGTTCTAGATTAGGCAATTAGAACACCTTTCTTCAGTGTGGGGTCATACGACACCGGATTCCATGATTTAGCTCTCATGGTCTATGTCGGTTAATGCCTATTGCCATCATGTGAGATATTCATTATGGTTTCTTGAGGATTTATATGAAGTGTGGGTGGTAGTATGGGATTCCATCCATGCATTGCACGAGTAGGCTTTAAGAGGGTCATAGTTAGTTCTCTAAGGTCTTAATGACTAATGTATGAAAGTGCTCTAAATGAAGTTAATGAAGAATGTTGACTCTTATATGCTTAATGTAATGATGCATGCTATACTTGGATTGTATTATGAGTTACTTCCTTGTCATGCCTTATGTAATGTTTTTGTCTCTTATGTATGAGTATTGTATGAAGATGGAAAGGATGAATGGTAAGTTCACTTTTGGTGGCCTTAATAAGGTATCTAGTGTGGATGGTGGTATGGGATGCTAATCATACATTGCACAAGGTATGGCTTGAGGTTACTTGATGTGAAACCTTAATGTAATGAAATGTCATGTATGTTGATTATGTTCAAATGTGAAGAAATGACTTGTATGTTGGTTGTGTTTGTATATTATGCCTCTTATACTTATGTTCATGAAGTTTTATATAAATGGCATAAAAGCACGACTTTCAAATAAATTGTCCATTTTAAGCATGTTTTTGCATGGCTATCATACTTAGTACTTAATTGTGCTAACCCATATTTGTTCATGTTTTACTACAAGTGTAGGTTCCGGCAAGTGAGTTGCTTTCTCTCTAGTTGAAGCTTGGATTTGAGATTCTCCAAGACTAAGTGGTATGTCCTCATAGATCAAGGACAAGTACTGGAAGTTTCATTTTCTTTCATATAAAAGACTATTGTTAGACTTTTCGATTGTTAAGGGTCGTGACCCTACTTTTGTTTCGGATGTTATGTTTAGATGGCCATGTGAGACAATAGACTTCCGCTATGTTTCAAAGTTTTTAAAATTGAATTTTGATTGTATGGTTTTAAAGAAAATTTTAATTCCGTACTGTTTTCTATTATTGAATGCAATGAAATGCTATGAGGCTTGTATGAGTCTTTTTGAAGTCTTGTACGCTGTGTCGCTTCCGAGGTGTAGGCTCGGGTCGTGACAGGTTTCAACAAAAATGTCCTTTTTAGCATGTTTTAAGGATTTTATGCATGGCTATCATACTTTGTGCAAATTTTACACTAACCTATATTCTACATTTTTCTATAAGTGTAGGTCCCTATTGAGGTGTGCTTCTCTTATTGTTCAAAGCTTGGATTGATTCTCTCCACGCTTTTGGTGAGTCCTGATGGTTTGAGGACAAGAGTTATTCATTTCTAGTTTCTTCTTACATTCTCTTTTGAGACTATGTTGTAAAGGGTTGTGACCCTTATTGATACTCGATTGTATTAGATGG
Source organism: Solanum acaule (assembly GCA_036250505.1). Classification (NCBI taxonomy): domain Eukaryota; kingdom Viridiplantae; phylum Streptophyta; class Magnoliopsida; order Solanales; family Solanaceae; genus Solanum; species Solanum acaule. The sequence continues at coordinate 7,673 of JAJOOR010007403.1, read as the reverse complement.
TTCTATTGAGACAATGTCAAGACTTCCATTTGATTTTACGAAAAGACTTCGATTGTATGAGACCCCTTTGGGGTCGAGTATGAGACCCCTTTGGGATCGAGTACGCCGTGTTACATCTAGGGGGTACCCCTGGGTCGTGACAAACTTGGTATTAGAGCATAAGTTTTAGAATGATTTTAGGATGATGTCTCATAAGCCACGTGTAGTAGAGTCTTGTTCATGAATGTGAAGCGCACCACATTTATGAATAATAGGCTATAAGATGTTTAAGAAATTTTACTTCCTTCATTACTCTTAAGTCGTGCCATAGAGTTTAACTCTATAAAGTCCTTTCCCTAACCCTTCTTTTGTGTCTTCAAGAAATGAATACACGAAGGGCGAATGCCAGAAGGGTGGAAGAGGAGAATGTGAATGAGGGAGTTCCTCCCCAAGATCCTCAAGCTCCTATTGATACGGGAGCTATGACAAATGTGGAAATAAGGTCGACTCTCCAAATATTGACTCAAGCTGTGACAACTCAAGCTCAAGCCATGACGGCCCAAGATAATAGGGAGGTTGTCAAATTAGTTATAGCTATAGACATTATCGAATATAAACATACTAAATCTAAAGGGGATGACGCAAGCATCAATTATCAATGGGGGGTTTTTGTAATAATTAACATCTACAAACAGCGAAAATGTACGAAAACTAGATACAGAGATGGGATTCTTGGGATGTGATAGGAATACGAGATAAACTAAACTGTCGGGTACATGCTATTGATAGTAAATTGCTGAGTATTTGTGACTAGGCTAGACTATAGTGGGGGTAAATTCTCTCTCGAGCAACTTACCCTGAATCGACTCAGTTTTTCTCGAACACCGAGTTGCTGCTTTAAGCACAGCCTCCGCCTTAGTCCATTCACTCTCTCGAGCTGAATGTGTGGGAGAAGGACTAGGATTCACTCTCTCGAGCTGAACTCATGTCGACCCAATATCACCGGCTATCAATTTAGTAGTCTTAGTTTTATGACCTCTCTCTCGAGCAAGCCGAAAACACTAAGATGAAATCGTATTTGCAACTACAACGCCATTAAGTTCATACACAACTACTAAATGAAATCACATTTAAACAACAAATAAACCATCAACAAGCAAGACCCAACAGATAATCTAACCCATATTCCCAAAATCACACCCTAAGAATTGGGGTTTTAGCTAGACATGTAAAAGAGATAAAAATTTATACCAATATCAGTTTCCATCAAGTGGGTATGAAAGATTAAGTCTTAAAAAACGTCAAGAGTGAAGAATCTTCGAGACCCAAGTCCAATTTCTTGGAGTTGAAACCCTTTGAATCTTCAAGGTCTTAGAACAAAGTATCCAAAACCCTCTAAAACTTAAACTCTCTAAAAAACTATAAAAAGTTCTAAGAATAATAGTGATATGATACTAAACTAGAAATTTAAACAAGTATTTATAGTGTTTGAAAATGTGCTGCAAATGACCCTTCGGCGATCCGCCGTTTGGTCAATTTCATCGCCTTCTTGCTTTAGCCTTTAGCCTTTTCGTATTTTGAGTCGTTGGGCGATATGGTACTGTTTCGCGGAACTGGTCGGCGACGCGCCAACTGCTCCATTTCATCGCCAACTTGACCTTTTCCTTCAGGGCTCAGTGCACTGGAACAAAAGGCGATCTCCAGGCCGATCGGCGACTCGCCAACTGGGCTCAGTGATCTTCAGGCCTCCATTTTTTCGTTCTTTTCAACCGCCTTATTCCTTTTTTCTAGGTAGTTTCCATGCTTTGCCTCAAACTCCAAATACCTGAAACTTAAGGGTTTTCATAAGATATTGAGACAAAATATGCATTTGAGGACACTAATTCTATCAAAATATATCCCTAAATAAGTCCAATTTGTGGACTCATCAACACCCCATAAAGTTTTGCTTGTCCTCAAGAAAAACTCAAGTTCAGCAGTTCAAAAAGGATGTCTCAAACAATGCTACACAAGACTAGATCATGAATGTACACAACAAGACTCAATTTACGCATGCCAGGATCAACTGTGTACCCAAAGATTCAAGTTGTGACACACCATTACCAAAGATTCTCACGCTCGCAATACTTGCTTCAAATGCAAGTTCAAGCTCAACAAAAGTATTTGAATACCCTCACACAACGGATGATTCCATACTCACACACAATGGTTTAATCATTTAAAGCTCCGAAATCAAATGCAACGCTCACACTCAAAAAGAAGAACACTATGCATACTTTCACCCATATGTTTGCCCGTATTTTCGAATCGACATTTGTTTCAGCTCACTCAAAATCTAAATGGTCTTTACTAGGCTTGTAATGGGGCTGAGTGCAAAGGTATGGTCATTTAGGTTCAGTGACTTTCATCCTCATGAAATGTGGTGCTCACAACACTTCCATTCCTCTTCCTTCATCATTTTCTATAATGCTCATAAGTCATCCCATTATTCACTCTCCATGGATTGTTCGAGAACCCCATTTCTTTTGTTTTTTTTTTGAACTTTATTCCACAACTTTTCCTTTTTCATTCTTTTTCTTTTTCTCTCTTCTCTTTTTTGTTTTTTTTTTTTGTATGGAGAGGTTCCATTTTTCTCAACACCATGAGTTAAAGGAGACTTCCCTTGCACTTCTTGACTTTCCCTTTTCTTTCCACCACACCCCCAACTTAGGCTTTTGGCCTAAGTTGGCTATTCAATCAACCACAATTCACGAGGATTAAGTGTAATGGGTCAAAAAAGGTCATGTTGTCATCAAGTTTCTTCCAAAGAAAGGTAAGGTTCAAGCGGTGTTCAAGAGAGGTTCACACACTCACAAGGTAGGCCACAAAAGAGGTATATGTCAAATTGGCTCACTCTTCGAAGTTGCCTAAGATCATATCAAGAGATAGCCTTACTTAGTCGACCTGACCAACGAGGAAAATTATAGGTATTGTCATGCAAGGTTCATAGTAAGCTCATCACACAAGGCATCGACACTAAAGTCAAACAAGACTCCACACTTTCGCTAGTGTGCAACGTTCATTGCAAGAGAATCAATTTGATACATGGCTAATCATAACGAGATGCAAAGAGTTCACATATTATCTATGCAACTTCATTTGGTCTCATCGTAGCCCTACATTCATGTCCGTTCACTTATGAGCATTATTCAAGTCATCAGTATTGATCAAAACCGAGACTTAAATTTGCTAAAGAACAGCCACTATCAAGTACATACAAGAGGTGGCGAAATTTTTTCGGAAGGGTTAAAATCATTTGCAAAAAGCATTTGCAATTTAAAGCAAAAGAAGCCACAAGATCAAACCTTCCACGAAAGTAGTATTAACACAATTATAGCTTACAACGCAAATACATAAACAAAACTCGATTCACGAATAGCACACAAAGGTGGGCCACACCCCACCACAATTAAAAATAATTTGTCCTCAAATGCAAATAGAAAATTCCAGAATGTAAATTAAAAAAAGACAGAGAGGGAGGTAAAGAGGGGATCCTGTCTAAGTGGTCGCTCTGTCTGTCTGGGCATCAGTGCCCGAGGTCACCTCAGGGGGCACAACAGTGCTAGATTCACCAAGGTCTGTTAAGTGTGAGTCTGCCAGAAAGACATGCACCACTCTGCAAATTCCCCTGGCCTATGAAGGAATATTAGGGTCAAGGGTAATGGTTTTCCTAGCAGAAGTGGGTCTCTTACCTTTGCCTTTCCTAGTAGTTGTGGGTAGTTTCAAAGCTTTTCCTTGTGACATAATTGCATCCTCTTTTTTTGCAATCCCTTTGGACTTCTCTTGAGCTGGCATTATTCTTTCAGCAGCTTTAGATTTAGTCATGTCTGTGAAATCTCAAAGAGAAGTTCTAGAAGCTTAAGAAAAAGCGCATCAGAACAATTTCAGACAGACTCGCCAAACTAGAGGGTGACTCGCCAAATTTTTTAGGTAAGCAATATCGAGCTCGTCGAAAGGATTAGCTCTAAAATTTCAATAAATAGGCGATCGGAAAACCACTTGGCGTGCCGCCGTTAGCTGTTGGCGAACAAGGACAAGCTCACCGAAGGTTCCAGTGCACAACGGTTAAGGGGTGCAGAAAAAAATGGGTGAAAGAGGAGACTTTCGGTGAGTCACCGAATGCTTTTGGCGACATCCATCTTCTCACCAAAAGTTACAGAATCAATCATCAAATAAAGCACAAAATCAAAAGTGAGTTGGAGACATTAGGCGAACCGCTGAGTGGTTCGGCGAGCTCGACCCAGCTCGCTAAATGGGCCAACGTGCCTATTTTCAACCCAACTTCTTGAATTCAACCCCACAACCCCCAAAAACAAAATTAAACTATGCACTAGTACAATTAAGCTCAGACCCATAACACTCAACCATGCTAAATACCCCGTACACACAACCCCACAAGATTTAACTCATTTTGATGCGCAACAAAAAGGGAATTCAAAAATCAAGATAAAATGGGCAAGATTTATGAATTAAACTTGGCATTTAAACAATCTAAACCTATCAGAGAGGCCCAGCACACGACAACCAGATAATATCACTTGCATAGAGTTCAAATATCAAAAATAAATCTGGGGTTTGGGAAAACCAACCTTTACTGCTGATTTAAACAAGACTGAAATGCTAAGCGACAAAGTAATCCAATTTCGAGCACAAATCAATCAACTAAAAGAATGCGGAAATATTGAAAATACTAAGTAGGAGCGATTTTACAAAGATCGAGAGTGGGGGAAAGTGAAAAAGGTTGAGAATTTAAACCCGTGGCTTATAAGAACTTATCCAAATCTCATCTATTCGGCGACATTAGTCGAATTCGCCCAGCTACTCGGCGATCCGCCGAGTGTTTGCTTACCTCGCCGAGTTTTACAGGACCTTCAGTCAAAGTGAGGATCCAAACAGCAGTCTTCGTCAGGGTCACCGACCTAGTTGGTGACTCGCCATATTGGTCATGGTGCTCGCCGATTGTTACAGAATCTGATGTAAGATTTTCTTGCATCTAACGGCAGTCTGAGTCGGCCTCGTCGAAATCCTCGGCGATTCACCGACTGGACTTATGCCCTCCAACCTGCACTTTTCACAGACTTTTTACACTAGAACCTAAAAAATCAGAACACCATTATTTCTAAGACAAAGATAAAGAATTTAAGGCCTTGGGTTGCTTCCCAAGAAGCCCCTTAGTTAACGTTATGGCCCGACGCAAGTCCTTACTCACTCTCCATCATTGGGGTTGGCCCTAGTGATACTAGGTAACCCAAATAGTACATTTGAGTGGAGAGGAGGTACAGCATAACTCATGAGTATCCTGATCAGCTGGATGGATCTAGAATGAGAGCCAATCATCTGATTCAACACTTCAATATTCTCCTTCATCTCTTCCAACACTCGATCTTGTCCGGTGATCTTTTAGAGTTTTAGAGAATGATTTGTTATGTGTCCTCAACATGATTGTTCTCCCTATCTCTAGACTTCTTTCACTCATGAGGGGATATGTACCTCCATTAACTATTGAACTGGTCTTCCACCTCTGATATTTTGGTGGCCAAATTGTTCAGTTAAGTTACCATTGCAGTTAACTTGAAGTCCCTCTCGACTTCTTGATTCGTCTCAGCCAATTTGCTACCATTTCCCTCAACCATGCTCAGGGTATCTGCCTACAACAACAACGCAAAGAAAAACAAAACTAAAAATAAAGTTGGTAAAATACGACTAAGAAGAACAAAAATTTAACTAAACTAAAAATTCTCAAATAACACCACTCCCCAGCAACGGCGCCATTTTGATGTTTACGTAATCAAGACACAACTTCCAATTCGAGTGTCTACGATCATACAATAGTAATATAACCCAACCAAGGGTTGGGGTCGAGTCCCAAGGGAGTGGTTTTGAGAATTAATAGAAAAATAAAATTTAGTTCTAATTAGTTATAGTTATAGACATTATCGAATATAAACATACTAAATCTAAAGGGGGTGATGCAAGCGTCAATTATCAATGGGGGGTTTTTGTATTAATTAACAACCACAAACAGCGAAAATATACGAAAACTAGATACAGATACGGGATTCTTGGGATGTGATAGGAATACGATATAAACTAAACTGTCGGGTACATGCTATTGATAGTAAATTATTTAGTATTTGTGCCTAGGCTAGACTATAGTGGGGGTAAATTCTCTCTCGAGAAACTTACCCCGAATCGACTCGATTTCTCTCGAACACCGAGTTGCTGCTTTAAGCACAGCCTCCGTCTTAGCCCATTCACTCTCTCGAGCTGAATGTGTGGGAGAAGGACTAGGATTCACTCTCTCGAGCTGAACCCACGTCGACCCAATACCACCAGCTATCAATTTAGTAGTCTTAGTTTTACGACCTACTAAGATGAAATCATAGTTGCAACTACAACTCAATTAAGTTCGTACACAACTACTAAGCGAAATCACATTTAAACAACTAATAAACCATCAACAAGCAAGACCCAATAGACAATCTAACCTATATTCACAAAATCACACCCCAAGAATTAGGGTTTTAACTAGACATGTATAAGAGATAAAAAATTTATACCAATATCAGTTTCCATCAACTGGGTATGAAGGATTAAGTCTTAAAACACGTCAAGAGTGAAGAATCTTCAAGACCCAAGTCCAATTTCTTGGAGTTGAAACCCTTTGAATCTTCAAGGCCTTAGAACAAAGTCTCCAAAACCCTCTAAAAACTGTAAAAAGTTCTAAGAATAATAGTGATATGATACTAAACTAGAAATTTAAACAAGTATTTATAGTGTTTGAAAATGTGTTGCGAAGGACCCTTCGGCAAAGTTAATCGGGATCACCGATACATTCGGCGATCCACCATTTGGTCGATTTCATCGCTTTCCTCCTTTAGCCTTTAGCCTCTTCGTGTTTTGAGTCATTGGGCGATATGATACTGCTTTGCGGAACTGTTCAATGACACGTCGACTACTCCATTTCATCGCCAACGTGACCTTTTCCTTCAAGGCTCAGCGCACTGGAACAAAAGGCAATCTCCAAGCCGATCGGGGACTCATAGACTGGGCTCGGCGATCTTCAGGCCTTCATTTTTTCATTCTTTTCAGCCGCTGATACACTCAAATTACACCTCCCTAAAGAAGCGTAAGCAATCGTTATCAAGTAAAGAACCCAACTTGTAGGTTGGGGTCGATCCCACAAGGAAACTGGTTTAGACTTAACTTTAACTTACACTTATATTCGTTTAGTCAAAGTACTTCCAGAAAGAAGTAATTAAAAGGGGGGGATTTGTGAAACAAATTGTAAGAATTCAGTAAGCAATTAGTAAACAAAATGTCAATTTTGGTTGTTATCAAGATAAGAAAATTAACTAGGGTATATGTGTTCACCACAAGCTACTCAGTAATCCTAGTAATAGCAATCCTTTCCTAGTGTATTACATGTAAAGTGATAAGTTAGGTATCTCTAAATCCTTGGTCCGGCATCTAGAGAATTTCACCCCGCACCTTGGTCCGGCTACGTGTGTTTACTAACCCTTACCTTTACCTCATATTAGACATCATAATCGATGTTTGGCTTAGTTATTACTTCGCACCAATCGACACTAGCCTATTAGATAGTATCACACTAAATCTATGTTGATAATTCTTTTCTTGTTGATTACCTCCTT